>PVIA01001485.1:12460-276628 GCA_004024845.1 Tonatia bakeri
GTCTTCATTAAGTACCCAAACAGGCCTTGACGCCAATCAAGGGAATAAGAAATGTTGCCAACGATGCATGAACAGTCAAAAGGAAGGTCACTGGAAAGTCGTGGTGCAGGGGGTCCATATGGTCTGTCCGAACTTGGGCCTGCTCCGGGCACTGGAGACAGGACCCCACACTCCTGCATCAGGACCCGGACCCCCAAGCCTCACTGTCTGCCCCAGACTTGAGAAGACTCCGGGACAAACATGCTGCCAGGAGAGCAGGGCCCAGGAGCTGTCTGTTGGAGACTTGCGCCTCTGAAACTTCTTGGCTGGCCAGCAGCAGAATCTGGAGCCAGCCCTCCCTCGCTCGGCGATGGAGCTCCTGCTCGCTGGCGGGGGGCGGGGTCAAAGGACACTTGGCACAGAAAGCCTGGAGAGGGGAAGAGGGGGCTGGCGACCGATGAACTGAGCCTCCTGGGCTGCATTCCAGGAGAAAGGCTGGAGAGAATGCCACCTGCTGGTGAAGGACCCCGGCTTGCAGGATGGGCGCGACTGAGACCCGGAGTCTGGATGTACAGAGAAGAAAAATTCGGGCGCTTATCCAAGTTGCCGGTTTTCTGTTGTCTCTTTGGGGCTGCCACCTCCACGGACCTGCCCAGAGACCCGGTGTCCCGAGCCGCGCCGCGCTCCGGACACGGCTGTTCCCTCCGAGAGTGGGGGTCTCCCCCCTCTCCCCCGGCTTCTCCCCGTTGCCTTCCCTTTCCCTGCTGCCTCTCCCCTCCTCCTCCCCCCTCCCCTCCCTCCCCTCTTCCCCATCCCTTCCACTCCCCTAGGGCCCCCTCCCCACGCGCTCCCGGGCCTGAGAGTCTCGCTCTACCCCATCTGGTGGAGCCATCCCCTCCTCGCCGGGAACTGCGCGCAGGCACCTTGCAGCGCCAGGAGGTTAACCGAGCCCCTGGAGGAGGTGAGGCCGGGACCAGCAAGGCGGAGATGGCGGGGCCACCGTCGGGGCTGGCGCCAGGGCTCGGCCGGCTGCGGGCCCTGCAGGTACCGCTGTTGTTCTGGCTGCCCCACGTGGTGGCTGCTGAAGATTGCCGTGGTTTTTCCGGTCCTTTTAGAGCCCGGCAGCTCATCACTTAATCCAAGCTTTTACCTTTCCGCCGGAGACCGGAGGCTGCGGGGAGGGGTGGAGAGGGTGGAGAAGGGCGCAGGTCCAGCTGGCTGAGGGTCGTGAGGCCAGTCTCAGGGACCAGTGGGAGAGCGAGTCAAGGTGCTTCCCACCTCGGACTCCCACCAAGAGGGAGTGTGTGGGGTGCACGCTTGCTGTCTGCGGACCTGATTTTCTGTGTATTGCACAGTTCACTGGCCTCCTGACTCTTGCTTTGCCATATTTCCCTTGGGACCGAATTAAGCAAATCTGGACCCCAGGCCACTTAGAAATTAGCAACCCAAATTAAACAACAGCTTAAAGGATAAATGTCAGAACATCAAATGTTGCTTTGTAAGGTACAATATGCATTCTATATTAGAATTCTTATTCTCCGTGAGGCTTGGCCTTGGAACTCGTACCCCGCTCTTAAATTTCTCTCCCACCCATAGAGTGAATGGCAGCGACTACTCAAGTTGGAGCACTGTACGTGCCGTTTTTTTACTCTTAAGATGTTATTTGGCATATGTTGTTTAGAATTATTATCCATCATTTGCACGTGTTTCTGCTTTGCCTCTTCTGTTTTATTGCATTGTTGGCTGTACCAAGTCCACGAAAGGCTCTGTGGACAATACTTCTGAAAGCTGGTTGCCAGTGTAGCTGGTGAGGTGCCTCTTTTATATCCTCTTAGTTTCTGTTGCCCTGTGTTTCTCCCCCCTGCCCCGAAAAAAAATTCGCTTGCAATTTTCCATTTGATGTGTTTAACAGCCTCCAAGGGATGCAGCTAAATAAACTACCCATTCACAATGGCAGAGGCGACACAGCAGACATCTAGTGATGTGTAGGTCTTTGATGTGAACCACCAGATGTCAGCTCTGACCAGCACGCCCTTCTCCAGGTGCCCCTGCCTCTCCCTATCTTGTTCCTAAATACCAAGGGATACATCCACATGGGACGTGGAGTGGGAATGTGCCCTGCAGTCAGCAAAGTCACCAAAGTATGTAATACTGATGGAAGAAAGGCTAAGGTTTCCCAGAGGACCTCTCTCCAAGTCCCAGTGACTGAAGAAAGGAATGATTGATTTTAATAATCAAATGACACAAATCAAGAGAGCATCTTTCATTTTCCTCTTTTTACTCACTACCGCCCTTTCTGTGTAATGCTGCATATTTTAGACACTGTTTTGTAACTATCCTTATAGTTTGCATGTTACGTGTATACCCTACTTTCACACTGAATTATGAGCTCCTGAAGGCGCAGTCCATACCTATGATTTTATTTCCCCTAATGCCCTGCTTATCCCAGACATATCTAAATGTCTATCAAATACATAGACCTAGGTAAATTCACTTTGCTATCCTGGAAGAAATAGAGTTTGATTTGCATGTGGGTTTCCTATAGGTAAAAGACCTGAAGGTTCTTCGGAGGCAGTTGCCTATGACCTTGGCCTCTCCTTCCACATAGGACTCAAAGCACCTCTTGGAGAAAAGACACAGTGCACTCGGAGTGATGGAGTGCGTGCTGGAGGAGAGGCTGCAAACGCAAAGACAGGCTGCTCTGCTTCCCTTGCTGGGAGATACACAAATCAGGACAGTAATAGACAGGCATGTGTCACAGACTGGCCTGGTTTCCCTCTAGTTCCTTCATTTTGTTTTTCTAGGAGTAGCACAAAGCATACTAAGGTCCACCGTTTAGGTTTTACTGCCTACCTACCCCTCCTGAAAGTCTCAAAAATGCAAAGCATGCTTGTCTCTTCCCCAACTCTGAGACTCCCACTGCATACATTGGCCAGGTCCTTTCTGGGGAAAGACACCCCTCTTCATTTTCCTCTTTCAGCCCCAATTCCAGTCCTCTGAGTGAGGGGTGGAGGGCATGCAGGTTTCCCTGCGTGCACATGCATATAGTCCGTCTTAACTTCACTCCCATTAAACAACATTGTACGTGTGGACAAAAAAGTCACAGCTCCACTCGCTGTTGAAGATGCCTTTTGGTCACTAATGGTGACAAAAGCTAAATTTCCCCCTATTGGGGTGAGGGGAGAAAGAACAGAGCCCCCACCCCTATCCCCCTCCTCTGCTTTGCATAGATCTCCTTTTCCGAGTATTTCCTCTTTAATTATGATCGGTTTCCCCTCCCTCTCCCCTCCCCAGCTCCAGTGAAAGGAGCCCTTCTGTCACTGGTCCCTCGCTCGCTCGCTGGCTGGCGGTGGGAGGAGCCCCGAGGAAGCTGTGCGCCCGGGAGGCCAGGAGCGGAGATGGATCTGCTCCGAGAGGGGACGCTGCTGAAGACCCGGGCTTCCCGAGGCGGCTAGAGAACAGCCACTTGAGCCGACTGGCTGCGGAGACCGGAGGCGCAAGAGCCGGAGGCCCCGGGGACGGCGGGACAGACAGCTGGTGGGCGACCGGGCTAGGACCGCGGCGTAGGCTGAGCCCCGCCAGCCGAGCAGGGGAAACTCATTGCGAGCCCAAGTTGCCCGCCGGCTCGCCCTCGCCGCGCCGAGGAATGAAACCTTCCCAGCTCCACCTGCTCCTCGTCTGCTTCTTCCTCTTCAGTCAAGGTAGGACCCAGGCCGCCAGAGTTGCAGGGAAAGTGGGTGCTGCCGGGGCGCGGGAGGCGGAGAGCGGGAGGCGGGAGGCTTCGGAAACTCAGCTGATGGATGCGCCTCTCTGGCCCGGTCGAGAGGCACTGGCATTGCTCCTTTGCCTTTGAAAATGCAACAAAATGGTACTGTTTATTTTCCTTTGGAAGGAAGGGGTATGGGGGCGGGGAGTGACTTTCTCCTCTCACTTGTCAACATCCAGCTCAAACTCTCCAATGCAAATGAGTCCTTTATGCCCCTGGTATGTTAATGAGGCAGTATCTGTGTGGATGTGCGCCTTGAACTTCTGGGCACCTCCTCTCCTTCCGACCCGGGCTGGAGACAGAGCGAGTGGGTACGGAGAGCTTTGTTTAGGTGGATTTTTAGCTCGAAAAAGGTCTGACTTGCCTGTGTGTGTTCAAAAGCGGGTCTGTGCGTCGCTCATTTGCAGAAGGGGCTGCAATTACCAAATGTACCGTGGGGGTAATTTGCAGGGCTGGGGAACAGCTTGTGAAGAGTTTCATTGAATGGCATCGAGTTCTCCGAGTAAGACTGAATCCTGAGTTCTCCTCAGCATTCGATTCAGGGCATAAAATGGAATTTCGCCCCTGGTGCCGATTGTTTCCTTTCTGCAGCCTAGCAGGAGCAGAGGAGCTGGTGAACGTTCAGAAAAGAACTTTGCCACCTCTGGGCTCCCTGCCACAGGGCGGGTCGGGCTGGGAGGGGCGGAGGGGGGAGGGGGATTTGGGAGAGGGATCCTGAGTGCCCATTTAGCCAAATGCATCAAGAGTCACCTGTGGAATGGAGTTCAAAGGGGACGAGTAAATGGACGGCTGCCCACTGTTTCAGCACACTAGTGCTGCTGGTGCTGTTTTGCCATCGGCCGCAGCGTTTATGCAGCCAGCATGGCTCTGAGAGGGACGGGACTCTCAGAAAAACCCACAACAGAGCAGGTCCATCTGTTGATTAAATGAAGGGTAAAAGTTTTCGAGAACGCAGAGCACCGCCATCGGTGGCTGGCTTTGCAAGCAAACGGCGTGTCTCCTCCCTCTCTCCCCCTGTCAGGGAGAAGCCAGCCTAAGCAGAATCCCAGCCTCCTCCCTCACCTCTTCCGCTGGTACTGTGGTCCCTGCCGATTTCCCCTCCTCCAGTGTTGCTTATGGCCCTCCTGACGAAACCTGGAGGGCACTTCCTGCATGTGACCGTGTTGTACCCCTGCCTGTGTAGCGTTACAAGGTGCACACACACACGCTCGTGTATTCACGGGGCTGTGTGCTCCTCGCCAGGGCTCCCTACAGCAGCGGGAAGATAAATTGCCTTCTCCAGAGTTTTCAGGCTGAATGAATAAGAGGTATCTCAGAACACTGGTGTAAACCACTTGTGAGACTGCACTCTGTCTCAGATGTGTGCATGCTTGCTTACGGGCACACATCTGCACAACTCTACACGCACACTCGCTCTCATTCTCCTGTGCCTCTTCCCAGTTCACTCAGGAAGTTGCCTGTGGGATCCCTGACGGGAGGATCCAACCACCCCGCCCCCGCTCACAGTTCATGGGACCAGGACCCGTTCTAATCAGTGGTTTGTGTTCGTCGGCGGCGCATCGACACAATTATTCTCTAGATTGGCGTGAGAAGTCCGTAGGTGTCTAAGGGCCTCTCCGCTGTCCGCCGTCTGATTCATCAGAGTGCGTCTTCTGCTCTGCTTGTCCTTCCTCAGTACACAGCTCTTTCTTGATGGCCTCATCTGAATCTTTCAGCGTTTACCTATGGAGGTCCAATGTCTGCTTCATCTACCCTTAGCCCTAAGAGCACTGGGAAGGAACCACAGGGTCATGGTCATGCAATTCATAGTTCCTTGTTGCTCCTGAGTACTCAGAGCTTGGCCAGCACTGCCACCCTATCAGATGGCAGACGCACAGGACTCCACCACAGGTGGAAAGGAGGATGGCAAGACTCAAATGGACCCAGCCAGGCAGGATACCCCACAGCTCTGGGTATAGACGCTGTAGGTCCCAGGTCTCTCGAATAGACAGCGGCTGACTACAGCCGGATGTTTTATGGACTTCATTGCCATAGAATACCTTTTGACTTGCTCTGCGGGCATTTAGTTTAATGGGTGTTGTTTGCGATATTGTGAATCCCCCAGAGGAATCTATTGGACCCTGTCTACATTTATACCTAGCTCATATGCTGTGCTCCACCCCTACCCGGTGCCTTGTAGTTACCATTATGAGATGTGATGTTTCTACTTTCAACGGGTCATCAGGGGACTAGCCCACAGGCTCTAGATGGCTCTGGCTGTCATCCCTCTGACTGAGGCCACTTCCTCATTCCCCACCCCGTCCCCCACAGAGCCACCCTTCTGACCCCCACCTTCCACATGCTCTTTCTCCCGGGATGCTTTCCAAGGAAACATTCCGAGACTCGGGGCTGGCCCTCCACTCAGAGAAAACAAATGTCCAGGGTTCTATTTCGGGCCATACCTGGCACTCCGGCGATACATCCATCTGCCGCCTGACGCCTCTCACAGTGGAAACCTGCATGTCACCTTGGAGTCTCTGGCAACCCGATGCTTGAGCTTCCTGCCCTCGGGTGTCTGAGTTCCCACACGGAGGGAATGCTCCAAACAGTGCCCGGACGACTTCAAAGGGGAACATGTAGGTAAACCCTCCTTGTCTACTTCACTCATCCTTTCTTTCCAAGTTTGTCAACCATTTATTTACTTTTGCTTTTTTCCCATAACCCTTTGGAGAATGAAATTAAGGTATTAAAGTATAATTAATTTCATGGTATGCTGCGCCCTTATTCCATGAAAGTGTGGACTTTACTTGTAGATGAAGATTGAGTGTGTATTTATCGTTCCTAAGGTGGCAGTAGAAAGACCAGGGGCATTCCTCCATGTAGCCCGGCCAAGGTACCTGGGCCTGGCTCCTCACAAGGAGATGGGCTGCTGCCCAGAGCTGCCAGTGGGTTTCCTCTTGCTGGGGAGGCCTCCTCCCTCTGCTGTCAGGACCACGTGCTCTGGACAGAGAGGGATAATGTCACAGCACAATTTGCCTCCTGCTGAGAAGAGGCATGCTCTGCCCTGGGATGAAAAGTGTGGATTCTCTGGTCATCCATAAACTTAGGACTCGCTCTGTTTTTCCCCTTTACCATTTCAGTTTGCCCACAACTCTTTCCGCTGGTGCCCTCCTTCATCTTCAAGACCCAGCCCCTCCAGCCTGCCCTTCCAAGACTCCCTCTACCCACTGATCTCAAGTTCAGGGAGTCCAGGGACAGGGCAGAGGCACCAGCACCATGCCTCTTATTCAGGATGCTCTAGGGAAGGTGCCGTCTGCCCCACTCTCTGGCGGTTTGCTCTAGTGTGTCCAGGGTCCCATGCTGCCTAGGGACGGGACACTGGGCATTGGGTCTGTGGGTCTGAAAGCTCTAATTCTCGTGAGCCCTGATCTCTTGTTGGTTTTACCTGTGGACCATGCTGCTTTGGCATGTTGGGGTGAAAGGGAGAGGTTGCAGTAAGTGTCAGTGATGCCCCTGAGTTGGCAATTCATCTGGGGTGTCTAAGAAATTTTCCCTCCTGACTTGCTTGCAGAAATCACCCAAAGGGGCTGTCAGATGTCCACGTGAGGGAGGGAGGTTCACCGTGACATGAATCTCTCAGGGAAGAGAAGAGCATGAAGCAGACAGGAGGCTAAAATAGAGTGTGAGTGGAAGGAGTTGGCCAGGGCGAGATGCGAGCCAAGGGAAGGATTGGAAGCATGGGAAGGAAGGAGCAATACAAGAGGCTGAACTTGCAGAAACTTCCTGGGCGGGGGGAAGGGAGGGGAGGGGGGGAGGGGAGGGAAGATGAAAAGATAGCATGAGCACCTCAAAGTCAGCCAACAGAACAGAACAGAGGGGTCCCAGGGGGTGCATGCTGGGAAGGCGTTAGAAAGGGACATTGGGAGTGAGCAACAACTTTGGAAACACTGATCCTCACCCAGAAATGTCATATAACAAAAGAAGAGGCAAGTAATAAGTATGATGCTCTCCCCACCGCACCCCACACTTCAAGTGGTATGACATCTTGTCTAAAGGAGAAAGAATCGCTGCTTTTGTGCTGGACGGTCAATGCCCGGCTGCCGAGGGTGTGGGACCACTTCTTTCACAGATTTGCTGGGTGAGGGAAACTGGGACATGTCTGCTGGGCACGGAGGTGGCCACAGTGTCTGCTGCCCAGCAGGGAATTCTCAGTTGCCAGCCAGACCAATTGCCGAGGGAAGAGAAACTCCCCAGGGGTCGAGGGCGTGGGGTGGGGCTAACACCTTCACACTGCACTTGGAGGACTGTGGAGGGCCTCCCTCCTGGGTTACAAAGGCGGGTCTGGCTGGGAACATGGCAGCAGAGAGCTCGGCACAGGACCAAGGAGCAGCTCAGCCTGGTGCGCCTGTGCTGGGGGGAGCCAGGGCCAGCAGGAGCCGGGGTGGAGCATGGGATGGGGCCCGAAGATGCAATTTTTCTCTTTTGTTTGGCCCAGTGGGGGTGACTTAGGAAGCTTTATATTGCAGACCCAAAAAAGCCCATGAATAATCCAGAGTGAATTCAAGAGATTTCTATAGCAAAATAATAACAATACTAATGATACCTTTGATTTACAGAGTACTTTTCTTCCAAGGAGATAAAAAGATAAACTGTTTTGGAAACATGACCAAGGAAAAGAAAATTGCTTGAGATGGAGGAGTGGGGAGGAGGACCAAGGGCATTCACTGTAGCATCCTGATGTAAGTGGGGGGTGGAGAGGGGGTCCCATGGTCCTCAGACACCATTTTTTAGCTAGTTTTTTATCCTTGTAAGATGTTAAGAGGACTTTGGAGGAAAAACCAGTGCAGGCAATTTGATCAGGGTCCACCGAAAAACTGTGAGGCACTGGATGCCCCCTGCATGTGCCTGGGCTCAAGGACACCCTAATTCAGTAGGGCAGAGGGTCAGTGAGATGGCAGAGCTCAAGCTTAATCACACTCAGGCTCTCCCTGCTGCAGCGACCGTGACTTGAAGGGTAGAGCTCACAGCAGGGTGACCAGGGCCCAGCCTTCCCCCAAGGCTAGTGGACACCACGGCATATTCACAGACCAGGGCCAGCCACAGCAGCCGCTCTGGGGGAGCCTCTTGCCTCGGGTTCCATAGCCCGCACTGCCATCCACACGGGAGAGAGGCACAACGCCAGCCAGTGCCCAGTGCCCAGGTTCTACTGGCTGTGCCCTGTGTTCCAAATAGAATGGGATTTGATCTCCAGTTAGGGGACGACACAGGGGGCCCGCCTCACCGAGGCACAGCGTGGGTCCATGCGTCGTCGAGTGCCGTTTCCCTCCCCCCACCCCATTGGGTGCGCACATCGGACGAGGAGATGGGCTCCTCACAGACCGTGAGGCACGTCTGCCACAGCAGGAGCTGGGGATCAAACATCGCGCATTTTGCCTTCTCCTCCTCCCCAAGTGGTAAAAATGAGTGTTCTGGCGGCACACTTCTAGAAGTGAGTAAATGTCAATACTAGAGAAGTGTTTTCTTTCTATCACTGCAATTTAGCATAAGCTGCTTGGAAACAAACGTCTTCCGTAAGCACACAGTCAACACCACGATGAGGATTAAATAAATGTCAGCTTTTTCTCGGCACCCGGGTAACAAGTGAAAGCCGTGGAACTAGTGGCCAGCATGGGCAGGTCCTACTCCCAAAAGAGTGCTTCGGTGGCAGCCCTGGCGGGGGGTGGGGAGGCAGCACAGAGGTGGGAGGTGGACGCTCCCCCTCCTTCTTCCTAGAAATAAAGGCAAGGAAGTAGCCAAATGCAGACACCAGCCCACAGGCCCTCGTGAGTTTTTTCGGGCAGTCTAGAAGCCTTACCACACCTACTCCAGGCCTCCATCCATCGGTGACCCCGCCCTACACACACAGCCCACACTTACTGCTGAAGTGTAGTGATGTCTGGAACGTAGAATGAATCGGCCGTTTTACTCACAGGGGAGGTGGGCTCTCGTTCTAACCTTCCACCTGGCATAGGTGGAAGAAAAAGTGAAGCAGGTTTACCTGAGGCCGTTTTTTAGTTGTCAAAACAAACACTTCCGTGGCATACGCCTGTCACATCAGAGAGTGCGTGTGTGTCAGGTTGAGTCACCTAGAAGGCCTGCCCACATGGCCTGTGTTCATTGGGCAGTCACTGCAAGGTCATAGCCTTTCTAGCTCAGGCCAAGAAGACAGAAATTTGACATCGCACACCGAGCTGCGGCAGTGAAAATGCAATATAATTTTCACCATTCTGCCCTATTCTCCACAGGTGCTTCACAGGGGCTGGTGTCTCGAAGAGCCACATTTACTGCCCCTCGCTTTGTGATCCAATAGCATTTTACAGCACCAAAGCCCAGCCCGTGGCCTCTCAGCCAGCACTCATGGAGGGCCTCTGTGTAGTAGGCACTGTGCCAGGGCCTTTGGAGGCAAAGATGCCTAAGACCACATTTCTGTGCCGGAGACGCTCTGAGCCCGGTCAGTGGGCAGACACGTTGACTCCTGGTCACCATGTCGGAGTGTGCAAAGAGCAGCTGGGGTGGGCGAGGGCAGCAGGGAAGGCTGCATGAGGAGGTGACTGGGTTTTAAAAGACGTCTAGGAGTCCCCCTGATGAAGCATAAGCAGTGTTTCGGGCCGTCCCTTAGAATGAGTGCAAAGGCAAGAAGACAGGACAGAATGTGACACGTTCAGAAGCAATGGGGCCCCAGGGGTGCCTGGAATGTCAGTGTATGGAAGGGAATCAGAGAGGGAGCTTGGGAAGAGAAGGGTCAGCTTGCGAATGGTGGTGGATGGGCTGCTAAAAGTTTTGAGGATCGATTATCAGCATTAAGCCTACTCTTTAGAAACATTCTTGGTAGCTTATGTGTCTAGTTCCCTGCATACCATGCGTCCACGGGCTCCCTCCCCACCAAAAGAAGGGCCAGCGTGTCATTTACTCTTGCTGGGACTTTCTATGTCTCACATGTAGATTTGAATGGAGATCTACTTGATCTTCCCAGCTCGTCTTCCTTCATGGCTCTCACGTAGAGGATGGACCAGTGAGCGAGAGAGCGAGTGTGGAGAAGCTGACCTTAACGATGTTCTGGAGGGAAGGCAGAGGGGAGGAGAGTGGGCAGACGTGCCCTTGAGAGGCATGTGTCGGGCGAGAACACACAGCACACGGCAGCAGGCGCGGCTGAGTCCACACTGGACCGTGCGTCCGCTGCCATCGCTGAGGAATGGGATTTGTCAGTTTCTAGGGCCCCCAGGAGACGAGCCGGAGATGGAGGCCTCCTAACACTGAAGACAGATGGGGGATGAGAAACAGAGGCCAGGACGAGGATGAGGCGAGCAAGAGGTGCCGAGGGACCCTTGGCTGATGATTTCCTTTCTGGTCTCCAGAGGAGGCTGAGCGATACTGGCTTTGGGGAAAACACGGTTCCGAGCTAAGTGGTTCTTCTACTCAAATGTTAGACATGTTTACAGGTCTCCAGTGCCAACTAACCTTTCATTCCCGAGTAAAGGACATTGTCGGGTCTCCCCGTGTGTCCCACTCTCTGGCCTGTCTTCATTTCCCCAGCGAGACTAGCTCGATAGTGAAGCAAAAACCTCTACGGCTCTGCAAGAAATAGACAGCGACATTTCCCAGACCGTTGCTGTCTAACTCCAGTGTCTAAGGCTGGCCCACTGGGCAGTCTCCCATTGAGGAAAACCTGAGAATAGAATGCAGGTTGTCAAGAAGGGAAGAGTCAATCGCTAAGAAATGAACTGGAGAGTAGACTAGATGATAGCCGAGTCCTCTCCAATTCTTAGATTTCCTAAATATTATCTATCAGCAGTGAGCTATTTATTGAGGCTAATCAATTCCTAGATGGTAGATGATATGAAATAGCTCTCTCTGTCTTGCACATCTTCATGTAGGTGCCAGGCACACCCTTTCGCTTGTCATTGGTAGTGGCGGTGGCAATAGTGTGTTCTTATCACAATGATAATTAGCAATGTGTAAAGCTTCACAAGTGACGGTGTGCCTTCCACTGGCACCCCTTTCTTCCATCACCATGAAGTGAAGCCACGAGAGGCTCTCATCTCGGCTGACACTCAGAAAGGTTATGCCCCCTGACCCAGTCCCAGTGTGGTTCACCTCCCGTGTGCCCAGCTGCAGCAAACCTCCCACACTGAAAATGCATGGGCAGAGCCTGCACTGTGGCATGGCTGAGCCGTGTGCTTACAACTTGTGGGAGTCCTCGGAGTCTAGGTGGAAAGAGGGGTTCAGGGGTTCTGGACCAAAACTGGGGAGTTGGCCTTTGAACAGTGGCCAGCATCGGAGCTCTGTCTCGTCTGCATCCCAGATCCTTTCTGGATGGGCCCCTTCATCTTCCAGGTTTTAGCATTACCTGGAGGGCACCAGGTTTCCAGGCCACTCCCGCCTGGGGGAATGGCAGGCCAGCCTTCTGGGCTGAACAGCAGAAAGCAGACGTGGCTTTGGTAGCTTCTTTTGTGACTGTTCTGAAGGGAAAAAAAAAAAGGCAAAGGTAGGGACTTTTCTTCTCTTAATTGGTGGATGAAATACCATTTCTTTCGTGCCCCCTGCTGCCTCGCACACTGTTCAGCACATGGGCTGCCATGAATAAATACTGAAACGATGGAAAGAAACGTGAGGAATAATGAAGAAAGGCGGCTCTGACATTACCACCGGAGATGCTGGAGGGCCCCCGCAGGAGGGCAGGCGAAAGCAACCAGCTATGAAGAGCGTGGTCTTGACCTGTAGGGGGTGGCTGCCCTCTGAGTGAGGCCTTGAGTGACCATGGGGTCACCAGGAACACTGCCAAGAGAAACATCCTCCGGCAAGCCACCCACTCCTCGGCTTCCGCAAGAAGCAGGCACGTCCTTCTGTTCCTCAATGCATGTCAGTTCCCATTTCCGTCATTCACCTGCAAATGTCACAGGTGACTCGGCTCTGGTGCTATGTGACAGTCCACCTGTCACCCTTGGCAATGCTGGGAGCTATGACAGCTTCAGAGTGTCGCTGAGGCCCGGTGGCTCATCATGCAGGCATTCAGGAGACAGAAACGTGGAGCGCTCTCCCAGGGACCCACCCAGAGCAATGCGGGAGAAGCGACTCCCACTCTTCCTGCCTCACTGCCCTGGTGACGGAGGAAGAGAAACTGCCAATTAATCTGCAGGTGGCTTTGTTTGCCAGGTCCTAGGACCCACACTTTCCCATTCCTCACTTAAGGATGCTGGGATCTACCCCACATTCATAGGGAGTCCCATTGCATCAGGGACTCCAGCGCCTAGCACCGTGTAAGGGACGACTGGGGACAGAGGGCCTTTTTTTCTCAGGACCACGGCAGGCTCGAGCTGGCAGAATGTTTTCCAACAGGAAACCAGGGGAAAGGTGCGATTCCTACATCTGCCTGATGGTGGCAGCAGCAGCGCTTGCAAAGCCAGGAGGGAGCTGCCAGCCAGAGGCCCAGAAAGGGAGATGGGCTCTCCAGTGGGTGCCTGGGCATTTTTCTACCTGGGACAGTGGGTCTGGAGCAGCTGAGCATGAGGTGGGGGAGGGGCAAGGAAGGGAGGAGCAAGCTTTTGGATGCCTCTCTTCCTTTCTCCTCGTTCTGATGGATGTGAGGGCAGAGTGCCAAGAGGCAGGTTGGTCTGCTTACAAATGCTTCCGGGGCTTGGGCGGCTACAAAGACAGCGATTGAGAGACCTCAACTAGCAGAGTCGGTTTCCCTGTGGTGATGTCTCTCCTGTGGGTGGTGAAGCAGGTGTCCACCCCAGGAGGGTGGCTGCCTGCAGCCAGCAGACCCCTTCTCTCCAGGGAGCCCACCCCTAGGCCCAGGCCCACTGCCCCTCCCAAGGCGTTTGCCCTTTAATGATTTGGGGGCCAGTATTCCTGCTGTGGCTCCCCTCTCATGCTGAAAAAGGAAACAAACTGTTTCTAAAGTGACTCCTCATTATTCCAGACCCCTGCCCCCTCGGTGAGCTGGAGAGGCACTGCTACTGTCACCTCTGGACAAAAACAGGCACCATGACAAAAGTCTCCATGAGCTGTGGCTGTTTGCTGGAAAGTGGTCTTCTGTAGGCAAGGTAGCCAGATCCTGGGCAGGTGCCCCGTGCTGGTGCCCCACACTCTGCCGAGGGAAGGTGCGGGCGCCCCCTGGGCTCCATCAGCTCCTCTGTCTTCCTTCACCCACTCAAGACTGGCAGCTCTGCCCTTTTCAGAAAACTGGATCGAAGGCTGCAGGCCCAACCTCCGTGCAGCAGAAACAGGCACAGGGGGATGTGGAATGAAGGAAGGCTGAGGCCACCATCGGAGCGGCCTACTTCTCGTTCTCTCTCTGTGTGGCCACAGCAGCTGTCAGACCCGCCGTTGGCGTGGCCTGAAGTCCTCAGACATTGTCTGACTGCCCACTACTTTCTGGTCGCCAGTGGGACTTTTAGGTGAGGTTCACTCGAACCCGAGCAGCCTCCCATGTGTGGCTCAGCATCACGGGCTCCTGCTGCTTTCTCGGAGCCCTCGTCCGTACACCGCCTGTCTTCCTGGGGGTGAGGGGGAGCCATGGGGCTGGGGAGAAGGGAGGACCATCCTGTGCGTTTTACTAATAATTCCCTTGGCAGACGGTAGGGGACATCTTCAGCAGCCGATGTCGGAGAAGAACACTTTTGTATAAAGTTTGAGAAACCCTATCAGAAACTGCAGATCTGATGCCCCGAACATCAGAGAAGGAAACTCGAACTGCGTAGTTGGAGAATTTCCTAAAAATAATAGAGCTAGATCTCTTCCCCACACACCGAATGCCATGCCCACATGTAGGTGCCCTTGGCTTCGTCTACCTCCTGGGCCCCCTGATTTGGCCGCCCGCTCCCCCTGCCCCTTTCCTGACACAGCTCCTTAGTGCTCAGAGGTCCCTCCGTGGAAAGTTGCACAGGAAGAGGGGACATGTGAGAAGGGAAAAGCATCAAAGCCTGCAGCAGTTTCCTTGTGTTTCTCTCCACCGCTGCTGTGCCTGCGCCTGCGCCCGCTGCTTTGGAGCCGGCCTTGTCGAATGGAGCCTGACAGGGGCCTGTGGCCAAGTCCCCTGCTGAGCTTGGCAGGTCGCCCCCTATTCAGTCCTCAGATGGCCAGACCAAGACGGGCTGGCATACTCATTTGCAGATGAGAACTACTGAGGTTTAGGTTTTGTGACTTGCCTGAAGGTCACACCATGGGTGACAGAGCCGCCACCCAAATGCTCCTGCACAGACCCCACACTCCTTGCTGTCCATCCATCCCTTCAGAAGAAATTTGGTCACACAGGTGCCTTGACAGCTGTGTGATTTTCAGGCAGCCATAGAAACCCTTGTCAGAGCCTATGGTCCTTCTACTTCAAAACTGGTAGGGCGTGGGAAGAAGAACTGATAGAAATTTTTAAAAATTTTCTCCTAACACAGAGGCATGAATAAGAATCTGAGAAACTTTGCTATTGGCTAGTGGCTATTCTTTTCTTTTCTTTTTTTAAATTATTACATGTAGTGGTTGCTGTTTTCCTTTTTTTTTTTTTTTTATCTTTGCCCTAGGATATTTTGATTGATTTGAGAGAAAGAGAGAGAGAGAGAGAAGCATCAATGTGGAAACAGCAACCTGTTGCCCCCTGCCACCCCGACTGGGGATCGAACCTGCAACCTTTCGTGTACAGGACGATGCTCCAACCAACTGAGCCACCTGGCTTGGGCTGGTGGCTGCTGTTTTCCTCCAGAACCCAGCTCCTGAGTAGCTTAACATGTCAGAAGCCAAGTGCTGATTTCCTAACAAGAATCCATCACCTCCTAACTTTCCTGAAGTGGATTTAAAAAAAAGAAAAGTCAAAGCCCATTCTGCTTGGGGAGAGGTTAGCATGGTGTTAGCTGCCCGCTGTAAGAACAAAGATTCTCGGCAGGAGGAGGCATTCCAGGACATCACACCCTCCTCTCTGTCAAGTCTAGAATAGTAAAAATGTCAGGAGACCACATGGTTCTGCAATGATTAATAGCAGTCGTTAGGGAGAAATGAAAAGACTCTCGGAATATTGAAGAGTGCAAATGCCGTTCAGCCCCCGACGCTCTCACGTCGGCTCCAGCTGGTGCATCTCCACTTGCGTCAGAAACCGTTTCTGAAGATGGCACGTACCTGCCTGGGCCATGCTTAAATCATCATATTGCTTAAGATGGTCACTTATGATAAACTAGCAAAACATAAAAGTTCTTTGAAGTTTTCAAAGCTCCTTCAGATGGAATCAAGAACACAGAGGAAGAGCGCAGGCAGATAGATCTCCACGTGGAACATGCACACTCGCTCCCTCTCATTCCTCAGCCTGAGCCCTTGAGGGGAGCACACAACCGCAGCGGCGCCCCGCCCGCGGGCACCCAGGCCCCGAACCCACAGGGGGGCCGTTTCTCTGCACGTGAGCTCTGCACTGGGTTCTCGCTCCATCCAAGCAGGGCAGCGGCATTCACCCATAGAACCCACGCTTTCTAGGGGAACACAGCCGAGTGCTGAGCTGATCAGAATCATGAAACACCTTCCAGAGAAACATACTGCTTCCCCCCACCCCATCTCCTGCTAGTCCTAATGTGAATCTACCTTTTCCTCCCATTATCAACAGTTACTTACTTCCTGAGATTCATACCACTGAACTCTTGCCCCAGAGAATGGAAATACACGTGCTAGTGTATTTCCTAAGTTCGGTTGTCTTAGTTTCCTTTTTCTTTTTTGTCTTGGTTTTCTTATGTCATCTACCTGAAACATTTACACAGTCAGGGCCCAAATGTTTGTGTCTTTCTTGAAGGCTTTTGCAACCATGTAAACTGAAAAAGTATTTTCTAACACGAATATAAAATAGCCTTTATACCAAGCCATCTTGCACCTTTAATTGAATAGCATTCAGAGTATTTGAATGCCCACCAGGCAGCATTGGATGCACAATTTCCCTCTCAGGAAATACCAAGATGCTTTAAATAATAATAATAATAATAATATCAAGATGCTTTAAATAATAATACTACATTCACTCTACCCTTCCCCCACCCTGCCATGGCTTCATTTCCATGGGAACAGTTGACCCTTGGATAATGTGGGGGTGAGAGACATGCCCCCCACACACAAAGGGAAAAATCAGAGTATAACTTTTGGCTCCCCCCAAACCTAGCTGGTCCTAGGCATCCACAGGGCATTGGTTCAGGACCCCCCATGGACACCAAGCTCCACCAACGCTCAAACCCCTACATGAAATGGCATAGACTGGTGCACACAGTCAGCCCTCAGCATTCACAGACCCCCAACCATGGGTCCAAAATGTACAGGTGCTCACTGAAAAAAATCCATGCACAGGTGGGCTCCCCCAGTTCTGACCCATGTCGTTGAAGGGCCCGCTCTACTGCTTATATTCATGGGGGGCTGCACGAGAGATCCGGAGCAGTTTGCAACTGGAGGAGTTAGGGTTTTTCCCCATAGGAGCTACCCCTAGAGTCTCACGTCACATTGTCCCCCAGTGACGTGTGCAGTGAAAATGAACTCAGGAGTCACCTCTGTGGGTCGAGAGCCTAGGACACCAAATGCATTTCGATCAAGAACATCCAGTTAGAAGCACGGTGGCTTTGCCAGTCTGTCACTGACATCACTGGCTTCCTCACACCTGAGAAGCACCTGAGAGGGACTTCTTTCCCTGTGCCTCTCAGCCCTGCCCCAGCCCGGGAGAGCCCCCAAGAGCCACAGGGTCGCCTGCACATGCAGGGAAGATGGTAGTGGAGAGAGGCCGTGGGCCTCCTTCCCCTGGTAGCTCTGAGAGTTTATTTTAAACTCAACGCTGCACACCAGAGAGGCAAGGGTGCGTAAAGGATGGATTTTCTGCTTTGCGCAGTGAAGAGATTCAGAATGTATGTAATCATGCACCCCAAGAATCCCTGTTCTGGTTTTTAAAATTCCTCAAGGTCAATGCGACGACAGATACTGATATTCACTTCATTGTGAACTGGGATCTGCTCACTGCTTACTGGCACTTTATGTTTCAATTCATACAAAAAGATATTCTCATCAGTAGGCCTCTGGGCCTTTCTGCAGCCCAAACCACTGGTGGGAAACCAGCTGCAGGAGCTGGTGAACACGGCAACGGAGGGAGAGCCAGAGGTGGAGCCAGTGCCAGATCCAAAGGCACCCGGGCCCCCAGTGGCTGCTGGGTGTGCATGGTGCTCGCTCCCAGGCGTCTGAAGGACCACGTGGTGATCACAGAGAGGAAGAGGAAGCCCCCCACACAGGCATGTGTGGCTGTCAGGCTACCCAGGAGAGACAGAGGGACAGACAGAGAGATGAGTGTGAGACACAGACACTTTAGTCTCCCAGAGATAAGACTAGAGGGTTCAGAACAGCCTCAACCCTCCCCGACCCAGGTGGGCTCCAGGGAGGTGTGCACTCCCTACACACAGGAGGTTCTGAAGTTTCCATTGTCAGTGAGATGCTTCAGCCGCTTAGCCGTGAGGGCGGCGGAGGTGCCAGATCCAGGCCCAGAGGTCTCTGTCATCAGACAGCTGTGTGTTCGTTTGATGGCGTCCCAGCACCTGCAGGATAAAGATCCTGGGGCAGAGGTCTGGCCTCCCCCACACCCACCCTTCACTCCAGCCAGGCTGAGCTGCTGACCCCTTGAGTGTGCTCTGCTCCCTCATGCTCCCCCTCCCCCGCTTTCTCACCTAACTTCCACCCCACCACGCTCATCTGGCTAAATTGTGCCCTGAGGACCCACCTGGGGGGTGGGGGTTCCCTGACCTCTCTACCTCACTCCTCACAAGCAAATTTAAGTGCCATTTCCCCCTCCTTCCATAGCCCTCTATGGAAAACCCTTGTAGCACTTGTCACAATATACCCAAGTGGCTCTTCTGCCTGCCTTCCCTTCTAGATAGTGAACCTCTGGAAGGTAAGGGTGGGGTCCTGTGAACTGGTTTGTGCAGTTCCTCCATTGGACCTGGGTGCACAGTCAAAGCACAACCAGTGTCTCTTATACAGGGAAAGATGGTGCCACGGCAGGGACTTAGTGGCTCCACCCTCTGTGCCCAGCATGCCACTTGCTCACCCATAAAGTGCTCGATCAAAGAACTTGCTCTGCTTTTTACCGTTCCTGCCTCCTACAACCACAGTGCCCGTGAGTGCCCAGCATCCCTCAGGGGAAAGATGGCAATGAGTTAATCCCTCTTTGCATTTATGTAGTAGTACCTGGTGGTTTCCAGAACCCTCGCCTTTATGATGATCACTTCTCACCCTCACTTTTAAAAATCAGGAAAATAAGACCAAGTTACGGTAAATGGCCTTTCTAAGGTCATGCACCTAGTGAGTGTCAAAGTTAAGAGGGAAACTCAGGAGTTCTGAATCCAAGCCCAGTGGTTCTTCCCCTCCCCTCTGCCGCCTCCCGTGTCTCCTGCTGGGTCCCTGCCCCCAAGGAGTATGGACTTGGAGGCGGCATCCCAGGGAACATGATGGGGTACATGCACCCTATACAGTCAGGGTAGCAACTTGCGAGGCGGCCATGGGCAAGGCTCTGGTACTGATGGCTGATGCCAGCCAAGGACCAAGGGCCTGGGTACAGGGCCTGGGGCGAAAGTGCTCTTGACTGGGGCTCTCTCTTGTAAGTGGGGCATGATGAAGAGACCATAATAGCTCCATTATCATGGGGACTTCCTAGTGATGGCGGTGGCCTGGAAGCACCTCCCAGAGCAGCCCTTCAGTGTCATGTTGGCCCTGACCTTGTGGTGCATCTGCCATGAGGTGTCGGTCTAGAACCTGCTGAGGGCCCAGAGCACCCACCACAACTTCTCTCCCTCCAAGCCTGTGAGGCAGGCCTCAGACTAGAGGCCAGGAGGCCATTTGCTGTGTCCTGTGCCTGTGGCGTGGTGCTGGGCATGGCCCTTACTTATATGCAGAAGGGACTCGGAGCTCCTGTCCCACCTACCTGCCAGAGAGTTATTATTGAGGGGTGTTCTGAATCATGAGGAGGGTGTTGAGCAGAGGTGAGGTGTCTGCAGCTGTCCCTTTCTGTGTCCCCAGGGGTGCTGAGCTGGGGCTGGTTCCCAAGGTCAGAGTAGGTCTCCTCAGCATCCTCCGTCTCTTCGAGGCCACAGACTGCGCGGCTTCTGCAGGTGCAGGTGAGGCCAGGCAGCCGCTCTCAGCAGGGTTCGTCAGGAGGCCTAAACTCAAGTGCCATAAAGGGCTTCCATCGTATTGGTTGATTAAATTAGTGCCCAGGCACTAAAAGGGTGCCTAGTTCTGTGCTCCCCTTGGGAGAAGGGACAACGTAGTCACTCCCATTCTTTTCCAGGTTCCCTGGTTTGGAAGAGGAACCTGAGCTGAGAAAGGATATCTGGGCACTGTGTTAGTGTCCTGTGGCTGGTGTAAAAATTCCCACAAACTGACAGTGCCCCCAGGGCACTGTAATACATTAGTGTTGTATGACGCCACTGGAGGCCGAAAGTCTGAAATGAGCTTCCCTGGGCTGAAGTCAAGGTGTGGGCAGGGCTGGTTCTTTCTGGAGGCTCTAGGGGACATCTGTTTCCTTGCCTCTTCCAGCTTCCAGAGATGGGCCACCTGCTTTCCTTAGCTTGCGACTCCTTCCTTCCCCCAATCTCTTGCTCCTGCCATCGTGTCTACTACTACTGGAAGTGAGCGTCCTCCTGCTTTTCCCTCAGAAGAGTTCTCTCTCTCTCTCTCTTTTTAAAAGATTTTATTTATTTTTAGAAAGAGGGAAAGGGAGGGAGAAAAAGAAGAAGAGAAATACTGGTGTGAGTGAGAGAGAAACATTGACCGGTTACCTCTCATACGTGCCCCTCCCCACGGGAACCTGCACCCCAGGCATATGTCCTGACCTGGAATCAAACCAGTGACCTTCCACTTTGCGGGATGATGCTCCACCAACTGAGCCACACCATCTAGGCCCCCCTATAAGAGTTCTCGTGATGCTGTCAGACCCAATCCAAGGTCATCTCCCATCTCAGGATCTTTTAACTTCACTACAGCTGCAAAGTCCTTTTCGTCTATAAGGTAACATATCTCGGGATCAGGACAAGGACATCTTTAGGGTCATTATTCTGTGTGCCGTGGGGACCAGAGACAAAAGGGAGCCGGCAGACCCTGCTTTCTGCACAGTGAAATGCAGGCATTCCTCCCCACCTCCCTGGGTGAGAAATCTGTGCCTCCATCTCCCTATCCATAAACTGGAGAGAATGATCTCCCTCCCGTTTATATTTATAAAGACTTTAAGATGGTCGAGTAAAAGGTGCTCAGTAGGAAACAGTTATTATGATATTATACTGGGACTTTGTATCAATTAGGCTTACATTAATCAATGGAGCTAGTACGAGATGCAAGTATCATTGGGTCCCCGGGGGAGAAAGAGGGGGAACACCCATTGGAGTCTGTAGTTAAACTTCACTAAATGATTCGTAATAGTGATTTACTTCGGCTTCATTAGCATGGACTATGGGAATGCTCCTTTAAAACACCACATAGCTCAGCCCCCTCATGTCTTTGTTGTAATTGAAATGAAACAGAAAACAGTTGTGTAAAACAAAGGACAAATGGGCACTGTGCTTTCTATGTGTGATTTGCTGTAGGGTAAGAGGTTTATTGCCTGTGCTTTGATGTTCTCCCTTTGCCTGAGTCTGGTTGAGTCTCTGGCCTTTGATTGAGGATCCAGCAAGGGAGGAGGCACAAGGGAGTGGGTACAAACAGTGCGTGGGAGTGAAGGTGCGTCACAGACTCAAGGATGAGTTTGTGTTCTTGCCACGTGTTTTAGAGCAAAGGAGAGTGTGTGTGATGATAGTATTAGACCCTGTAGGCCTTGAGATTCAGGCGTTGTACTTTAAAGCCTTTATGAGGTCTCCCTTAGGTTAGAGAAGGTCTAAGAAATTAGGAAGCTAAGCCCATCTCTGCCCATCTAATGCATCAATACTCCATAGAGAGTGTGGGGCTGTTCGATGCACAGTGGGGGCCAAAGTGACTGATCCTGTTGCAGCCCCCCTCTGGTCTCCAGAAGGGGCAAAATGTGAGACCTCCCCAGGCAGGCCTCTGATTCTGCCCCCACCCACACTCACCTCGAAAATCCACTGCAATTCTGCCTTGGAAGCCCAGGGAGAGACACAAGCAGTGGACAATGGTAGCATCTTTAAACAAGTTCATGAAATAAAATGTTCAGCCCTAGAAAAGCCCATGTCCAGGAAAGGTTATGTGGCTGCTGAGCAGTCCCAGGCAGCCACCGCCACAAGCGCCAGGCCTTGGGCTCTGGGGCACCAAAGCAGAGACACAAGCCCGAGAGTGATTATAACCCCATTATGCAGAGCTCCCCCTATTTATTTCTTCATATGGATGAATTTGTATATATTTGCATTTTGTTCTCTTCAATAATATGCATAGAATTCAAATTGGGATGACTTGCATAGATTTGAATATTAATGAGGCATTTAAAGGCTGCGTCCCTGGCAGAGTCCCCTATCGAGGGCATGTGTGGTGCAGAAGCTCTGAAATCATTGCCTGGGGCACCAGCACCGCAGGGCACCACCAGGGCCAGGAGGGAGGGGTGCCCTCTGCGGTAGCCATGGAGACCTCCCCCTCAGCTCCTGGCTACCAAGTCTGGAATCCACTCCATGGAGGGGGTGCACTGAAAACAGCCCCCCATGCATGTGCCATGAAGAATAAGGTTTCCTCCGTCTTTGAGAAAGGCCAAGCCGCCTGTCCCTCATGGAGTTTGTAGCCAGGGGCAGAGTCGCAAGCCCAACCAGACAGGTCCAGGTGTGTGTGGCATTTCCTCAGTGATCGAGGAAGGTGCTGGTCTCTCTTCTTCCTGGAGTTCTACAGCACATTTGACAGCTCCTGGTTATTTTCCTCTAGCATAATGGCAATTGTCAGCGTGCTCTCAGTGGGCCCGAAGGTCATCAGTCCTTCCTAGGGCTCTGGTAGGACATTACTTGGTACTGGTCACTGGAGCACATCAGCATTAACTGCTGTAGCCTGCAGAGGCCCTGGGCCACACTCTAAGAATAAATGAGAGAGAATGGCTTGTAAACGTCAGAAAGCCCCACTGGCTTCAACTGGTCATTGTTCCTCTCTTTGTCTAGGGGCCTGCCTACCAGCTTGTCCGAGAGGTGGGCCTTCGGTACCAGGCTCCAAATATCTGCAACTGAGTATCGAAATGCCTAGGCTCATCCCATAAGACCAGCGCTTTGTAGCAATTTAAACTGGGCTGACAGTAGTTTATTGTGTAGAGCTAGCTCTGAATACACCACCCTTCACTGCTGAAGTACTGGGAATCAACATCGCCAAGTGATCCCCAAATTATTCTATGGTATCCTAACTGGATTTTGGTTAGTTCCAAGTTTATACTCCTAGCACCTATTCTGGCAGCTAATTATGAGAGCCAGAACTAATGAAAACATTCTTGTGCCTCATTTAGTTTCCTATTCCATGGGGCTCCCATGGGTACCCCATTGTTGCTGCTACGTCAACAGTCTGAAAACTAAATCATTTCAGCTTGTGTTGTCACCCTAATCTCAGTAAAAGGTACCCGCATATTCCCAGTACCTGGGCTGAAGCCTGAGCCTGCACCCGCCTCCATCTGATCCGTTCTCTTGCCATGACGGACTTCAGCTACACCGTCTCTCTCGTTTGCCTTCTACTCTTGTACTTGTCCTCACCATTTCCTTTCAAGCTCTTAGAGCATGCTCTCAAGTTCCTCTCTCTCTTCCAAAGCTGTCCTTTATCATCATTGTTATTCAGGCACCTGTGTCTCCCTAGAACACAAGTCAGGTTTTCTCTTCCCATCTCAGCCAAGACCGTGGCTACCCTTTGCCTACAAAACAGAGCCCAGACGCCTCCTCCACCTGGCTGAGGTCTACACCAGCAGCCCACTTTTCAAGTGCTCTGAAATCTGACACCAGAGGCCTTTTAGGCATCGTCTTCTCTCTACCCCTCCTTGCTCTCCAAGCTTCAGCCAAAACATTTTTTCCTTTTTTTAATATTCCCTGGATATACTATGACATCATGTCTTTGCTTATGTTATTCCCTCAGCCTAAAATATTCTCTCATTATTTATTGAAATGCTCTTTATATTTCAAGGCTTGGCTCAAACATCACATCTTCCATGAAGTCACTTCCTGTTTCCAACTCAGAGACCCTCCTTTCTTTGTCCTCCCTCGACGTGGGGTACATCTGCGGCTGTGTCCTGCTTACAGCCCTGTCCAGCTTGCTGTTTACGCTGTGTCTCACCAACTGCATTGCGAGCCCGACAGAGAGGAGCTCTTGTTCTAACCTTTTGAGATCATCTTATCCTCTCGGACGGTGTTCAACTAATGTTTCATAAGTCAGCGAAAGGCATGAGTGGACAAGGTACAATGTGGTTTAGAGTCCAGTTCCCTCTCTCCCCTCCAGCACCTAGCTGTCTTGAAAAGACACTAACATTTATGATGTACCTGCTACGTATGCCAGGAGCTTTCTCATGGTCTCAATACATTCTCCGTAAAAACAGGATGAGCGCCCTGGCTGGTGTGGTTCAGTGGATTGAGCGCCAGCCTGTGAACCAAAGAATTGCTCATTCGATTCCCAGTCGGGACACATGCCTGGGTTGCAAGCCAGGTCCCCAGTGGGGGGCGCTTTTGAGGGGCAACCACACATAGGTGTTTCTTTCCCTGTCTTTCTCCCTCCCTTCCCCTCTGTCTAAAAATAAATACAATATTTTTAAAACCCAAAAACACAATGATAAAAAGATCCTTATTTCCATTCTGCAGATGAGGAAACTGAGTCTCAGTGAGGTTAAGAAATGGGCTCGAGACCCTGTCTTTAGTAGGTAATGGAGCCAAAAATAAAGGCTCAGGCCTCCTGACTCCCGTCTGGTGTTCTTTGCGGTTCCCCAGAGCTGCCTCTTGAGTCAGCTAGACTCTCGGCTTCCCCAGACTCTGTCAGGCTTCAGTGCTCGGGGAGAATGAGTTTCCTGCAAATCAATCCCGGATGCAGTTATTATTTTATAGGGATGTTGTAAGTTGATAAGGTAGCTGTTAGGCGTTAATAGCTATTGTAATGTTGTTCTTAAGGCCTATTACTTGTGCTAGTTTGTATTTTAATGTGTGCAAAGGTGATTACAACTTTAATATGAATGTTAAACAGATTAGCTGATTTATATGTAAAATAAATAAATAAATGAAATGCATTCTCTCATTTCTATTCATTTCTCCCTCCCTCCAGCTCTTCCCCCGTCCAAAAGCAGATGTGGTCTGTGGAGTGCTGACAACGGGGAGCAGAAAGAGTGTTTCCTGGGTGATGCATAATGGTTAGAGCCTGGCCTTTTGTCCCGGGTGAATTTGGACTCCATGTCTTTAACAGCTGCTTGCCTGAAAGTTTATGCTCTTAACTGTATCTGGGGAGTTCCATTTTGTTTGAGATCTGTTCATTCACCATTCCCTCCCTGAACTTGCATCCCCCACCCCTGCTAAGTCTCTGCTCTTTACACAGCACTGACCAGAGAACAGACCCACCTTTCAGAAAGGCAAATGAAGCCCTATGCAGCCAGGAGCACAGGATACAGAAGGGAAGACAGATAAGAAAATCGACCATTTGAGTGCAGAAAGGTGGGGACCGGGGCAGCTCCAGGGTTATTTCTGCAGGAGGACACCAGAGAGATGCTGGCCCACCTGCTGGAGAGAGCTTGCAGAGAGAACTTGGTCCATGAAGCAAAACCCCGGGGATGAGCTGCAGTTAGCCAAGACAGTGGACAGGGGTGGAGTGGGGGACATGGGGAGCTGACGGGAAGGAAAGGGCACTTTGGGCAGAGGACAAGGCATGTGCTGAAGCCTGGAGGCATGAGAGAAGGCAGCCTAATCAGGGCATTGCAGGGAACTCACCGTGGTGTGATAAAAGGGGCCCCGGGCCCCCGGCAGCCCCAGTGGTCCCATGCCCTGTGCACAGGACCGGGGGTCAGGGAGCAACCCAGCCACTGACTGCAATCATTATGTTGGACAGGAGAAGCAATAACAAGTAGGGGGTGGCTGGAGTGCTTTCCTTTAGGATGTAACTGTTGCAAAGAACAGGGAAAAGAATTGGGTTGGTCTAGAGATTCCATACATGGGGTGGAGAAAACCAAATAACCAGTGATTGAAACTCCAGTTAGAAGGGGAAGATGACAACCACACACATCTGAGAGGACAATAGGTGTGACACAGAAAGAAGGCCATGCAGTAGGAAGTCTGTAGTTACCCTTCACGAACCCATGATATATGACCTATACACAGTGCATAACAATACACCAAGGTCCCATTAAAATCTAGCACCCTCACGTGTAACAACTTTTCCTGGGGTTGCTGTCACAGGCTTGCTGGGAGGCACTTTTGAGTGGGTCAGTGTGCGGGGGAGATGCTGTCAGTAGCCTGGGCACAAGGAGGTGTGTTTGTCTGTCTGTCCTACACAAGTCCATGCTGTGGGGGCGGGAGGCATGGTGGCAGAATGTGAGTGAGGACGCAAAGCAAAAAGGAACTTAGGCGGTTCTTCTGCCTACGTAGTAGACAGGATGTGAACGGCCTTTTCTAACACAAAGTCCGAACGGGCACCGGACTAAGCGCAGCTGCAGCAGGGACCCTCAGCCCTGCTGACGTGGGCCGGGAGGCTAGTCCCACTGAAAGCAGAGTTTTGACATTTTTTAATTGTCTTCTAGGCCAATTTGATCACACAGAGAGCTGGGGAAAATCAATGAGGAACTCTGCCACTCTAGGTTCAAGTCTAACTAATTTTTACTTTTTCAACAAATATTCATCGAACACCCAATACGTGTCAGGCATAGAGCCAAAGAGGCATAAACCTCTTGGTGACGCAGACAAGCTCATAATAGACATTCAATACATGTTTACTGAAAGAATACAGGAATCAATGAATGAATCAAATAAAAACTTTGAAGGAAAATAAGTATTCACCTTAAGAATTATAATAAAAACAGGATGCCAGGCATGTTCAGACACCTATCCTAGGCTTAAGGACTATAGATGAAATCCTTGGAAAAGAAAGATATAAAAAGAGGGCCGCTCAGCAGGAAAGGCAGCTTCGGAAAGACAGGAGCATCCAAAACAAAACTGGCTTTGACAGCGCGATACAAATTACCCTGATGAAGAAGGAAAGGGACAGCCTCTGAGGAAGCCGCGGTGGCCACACAGACAACACTCCAAGGAGCTCAGGTTGTAAAGGGCCCTGTGGAAAAGACAGAAGGTGGGGCACCTGGCACGGGGTGGGGACAAGGGAGGAGAAGGGGCCTGTAAGACAGGGACCTGGTGACCTGAAGTCCCAAAATGAGCCACGTTTGCAGGAGAAGGAAAAAGAGAACTATGAGAAACAACAGAAAGGAGATTTTTAAGCCCCAAGAAGTGGGAGTGTACTCCTTGAAAAATGAGCATATTGATCTGCTACAGAGAATCTCTACACCGTTCCTTTGGTACCATCTTCCCTATGATGCTTTTATGTTTGAAGGACAATGAACTTGCCTGAGGAAGAACTGAAACCTGACACAGGTGGTGTGATGACAAGAGATATATAACATAGTGACTTAGAATCGCCCAGGTGAAGGAGTCAACGCCCTCTGCCATATAATAAACTTGTGCCGCTAGTAGCCGTTCCTGGCTCAGTTTACTCTTTGGGAAAAGAGAAATAACAAGTGTACAGAAATCATATATTGCTGACTAAATTAATTCAAATAAAACACTCAGTGTCTGAAATTTTTTAAAAATTCAGTTAATGTTAGCTGTTGTAATCACGATGATAATTAGATGTTTAAAACAAATCTGGTTAGTAGGCCCAACAAAATTAACCTCGCAGGATATTGAAACAATTTGAGGGTGTGATCCTAGGACCCTTCAGGGTGAAAAATAGTTAAGAAATATGGGAAAATGCAAGAGTCTGGAAAAATACCCTGCTTTTAAAAGTGGAGGAGCAGGTGTCAGTTTATCTGGAAACAGCAGACAGGTTGACTTCATATAGATCTCCAGAAAATAAACATCTGTGCGAGATCGATAATTTGTAAACACCCAGAAGGTCATCGTGTCACCGGAAGCCACCCTGGGCTTGTGAAGTCATGCTAGCATCTCTTTAAAAAAATTGGCATTACAATTTCATAGTCTGTCTCTCCTTATTCACAAATTTGATAAACAAATCTTCCTCTTTCAGGTATATTCTCAGAGTCTTAATTGATGGAGTTTTATTTAGCGAAAGCTCAATGTGAGCTAACAGTGTGACATAGTTACAAACAATGGATTCCAGCTTCCCTGGGAGAAAGCGCTGTGTTCGTATCAGGGATGCTGGCACGCCCCCGCTACTCTCTGCTGATGCGGCCACCTCTGGGTGAGCGTGCTCCACCCTCACACCCACAGCCTGGAGAGCCGCAGACAAAGACAGGTCTCCGCAGAAGGCTGCGAGAAGGTGGGAAGCCCGGGGGACGACGGTGTAACGTGAGGAAGGGTGGAGGAACTTAGCGCAGTTTGGGAAGGAAAGGCAAGGCTTAGGCGTTCTTCAGTTTTATTGCGCATGAGAATTACCCGGGGTGTTTGTTTAAATTGCAGATCTCAGTGACTCCAATTCTGAGATTCTTCGAGATTCTGATTCATTAATCCCAGGATGGGCCCAGGAAATTACAATTCAACCGACATTCCAGACAATTCGCATTCCAGTGGTCCAAGAACCATATTTTAAGAAACATGACTTAGAAGGAACAAAGTAACTGCCCTCAGATATAACATTCGAGGACAGATCCCTAATCAGTGAGTCCTGGACTCCAGTGCCAGCCACGGAGGGTGGGAACAATGCCACTGGGCCTATTTCTGTCTCTCCAGCTCTGGATGTGGTTGCTGGCACACAGTAGGGGGTCAGTGCTCACTTGTTTAATGAAATGACAAGAAGGTAGGAGGAAGAACCTTCAAGAATGAACGCTTGAAATGGAGTAGGCAGCCAGCCTGCCATCCTTAACCACCTTTGGGGGAGGCTGGACAATAGTGAGCGAGAGACGGTGTAAAGGACATTGCTGTATCAGAGGAGAGGTTCCACTAAGGTGACCTCCAGCTCTCCCCACACTCTTAAAACTCACCTGAGGAGACATATTGAAAAAAGTATTGGACTGCAGCACAGAGATAAGGGAGTCAGGGAGGTGTAAACAGGAAAGGAAAGATGGGGGTGGGCACCACAGGAAAGGGTAGGAAAAACACGTTTTCAGAAATATGAAGAGATGATCAAGTCTGAAGAAGCAGTAAACATGAAGCACAGAATGCTTTACTTCCGCAGATGGCACCTGCAATATTTTACATTGTGTGTAACGTAATTCATGCCGAAACGTTCACTGAGCACCTACCATATGTACATACAGGAAGCAGGGGTAGAGCTGCCCTCGGTCTCAGGGAACTCACAGGACAATGCCGGCAGAGGCGAGCCTCGGGTGCGCCTCCAGAATCACAGAGCATGAATCTAACTCTTCTAGTGGAGAGAAAATGCAAGTAGCAGGAGGAAGGACATTACCTGTCATATAAATCACTGTATCCCCAGCCCGTACAATGCACCTGATGCATTGGAAGTGTCCATAAATATTTGTTGAGTGAATCTATGAATCAGTGAATGAATCAATGACTGAATAAATGAAACCAGCACTTGCCAAATTCCTCCTCGCCAGACAATGTTTTGCATACTTTATATATGTCCTTACTCTTACCGGTAATTCTTCCAAACTGTGTACGAAGTGTTCTTTTCCTTGTTTAATGGGTGTCAGAATGGAAGTGCTGTGAAGTTACTTGCTCAAGGTCATAAATGACAGAGCTGAAGTTCCTGAACTTGAATGGTTTGCCTCCTAAACCCGTGCCAGTTCTACCACACCACATCAGTTGAGAGAAACCTCTGTTTTCCGAGTCGGAGAGGTGAAATGACTTGCTCAGCTCCACCCTGACAGTTTGTAACAGAACGGGGTCCAGACCTAAACTCTGGACGGTGGTTTCAGGAGCATGAGAGCTCTTCACTCTGGGGCAGCAGCTGACCTCGCTCCCTCACTGCCTTGTTCCCACTGACCTTCAAAGACCTTCCACATAAGGGGGCTTGTGACTTAGCCAGCTCTCCCTTTGCAACTGAGTAGAGGCCCCTGAGGCTATGTCAACATTGGTTGGGTCACTTTGAACTTGGCAATGGGATGCTGGTGATTGTGGTCCCTTGTAAGTCCTGGGAAGACTCTCCCACCATAAAAACGAGCCAGTGTTTATGTCACAGGATATCCAGCCTGTTACCCGGAGGCCCGTGACTAACGTGCCCGTGCAGATTGGTCTCAGGACTCAATTTCTACCTCTTTTTTTTTTTTTTGCAAAACTTACAGTCGGCAGTGGAATAAGTTATATGCTAAATTATTCTCCAGTCCCTCTGGGTTCAGCTCTGCCCTTAGTCATACAAATGTAATTCCCATTGACTTTGTCCAGCATCCTGCCTGAGTGAAAGGGAGGGGAGATTTAAGGCTATCAAATCAATCAGAACAGCATATTATTCCCTCTCCTCTGTTACTTGTTATGTAGATGATGGGGGACATTGAATAAAGGGGTTTGTTCTCCTCCGCACTTGTTTTAAGCTAGCTGTGCAATAACATTTTTCAAGCCAAGAAAAGAAGAATATGCAGGGAAGGAGAAGGAGTGTGTGGTCCGTGTGGTGTGTGCATACATGTGGCATACACATGTGTGGGCATTGTATCAGGCAGGGGCTGTACTAGCAAGACACAGGAAATCTGGCTGGCATGAACAGGAAACAATATTGGGCAGGTCACAGAACAGCCAGAGGGCTGATGAACCAGGCTCTGAGGTGGGTCTAAATCACACCCCAAACCACCATCAGAACTGCTGCTCTTGTCAGCAGACACAGCTGACCCCTGCATGATCTTGCCACAACTGCCCACCCTGCTGGGAGAGATGTTCTGCTTAACCACTTCTCAGCATCACCAGCTCTGGAGGCTGAGCCTGGGAAGTGGGTCAGTTTGGCAGGGACTGGGGCCCAGAGCCTGCACTCTAGCTGCAAGGGAGGCTGGAAAACCAGGAATTCTGCAAGTTCTATCTGGAGCAGGAAGGAACCTGTTTCCCACCAAGAGTAATGGTGGGGCAAAATAGGTTCACAGTTGTTTGGATAGAAAATAATAATATAATAATTAATAAACAATAACACAAGAATAAACTCTGTGTTTCACATACTCATGACTGTAAACTTACGTTTGCCCCATCCTGTATAGGAAGGGTTAGTTACTAGAGCTGGGCAGCCAAAAAGACTAACAAGTATCCACCACAGACACACCTGGTATGCCTCTCACTCTGTGGTGACGACGTAGTGTGAAAAGTAACGTGTGCACAATCCTCTCTCACTACCAGGCCTTTTCTGTGCAATCACCAGGTCAAAGAAATGTATACAAATCAATTACAGTTTCTGATAGTTTTCAGTGCAAAAAGCACCGATATGCCACACCCTGTCATTCATCTGGAGTTCTCAGCTCGCCAACAAGAGAACCAGGGGAGCTTCCACACCACTTCGGTGGCAGTGGGCTTGTCATCATAAACTGGAGAAGAGGCTGTGTCAAGCCTTACCATGAACCTGTCGATCCTAAACTGGTTGAATATCCAAATTCTGCTCTTACCTGGTTGGTTCAGTTACTGGTCATCCTACCTACACAATGCAGTGAGCCCAAGTTACATAGAACAGGTGTATCTAGAAAATCTCTGTGCCCTGACTGGCGTGGCTCAGTTGGTTAGGCATCATCCCGTAGAGCGAAAGGTCATCAGTTGGAGTCCTGGGGGTTGGGGTTGTGGGTTTGGTCTCTGGTTGGGCGCGTGTGGGAGGCATCCAAGTCAATCTTCTTCTCTTGCATGTCCGCCCTTCTCTCCCTCTCTTTCTCCTACCCTTCCCCTCTCTCTAAAACTAACTAAATAACATCTTTTCAAATCATTAACCTTTCTCTGCCTCTTACCTGCAAACCTTAAAGGATGGACTGTGGAGAAGCTGGACTATGGACTATGGAGAAGCTGCCTCCATGCCCTTTGCTAGTTTGGGCTTGAGTGCCTTCCTTATAACACCTGAGGTTCAGCTCAAAGCAAAGGAACTGACCGATTTGTTCTCTCTTCCATGGTTCCCTTCACAGCTCTCACTTCAGTAACTACCCCTCTTAGAACTGCTGAGTTAAGGTAGCATGGTCCGATTTTAATGGGTGCAGAAAAGCCTCAGTGATAGGCCAAAGGTCCGACGAAAATGTGGGGAGACAGAATGTGAAAAAGTCTGTCCAGCTCCCAGTGGCTTCTAACTCTCATTTGCACATCTAGGTGTTATCTTAGGACTTTGCAAACAATGTTTAATGATTACAGTCTTGCAGATAGAGATCATTATTCTCAGGTGAGAGCTGGGAAAACCAGGTGCTGAATGAGTTGCCTCTGCAACCCCAATTCATTAAAAAATCAGCAGCCTACCTTGATGATTTCTCACTAATGGTTTAACCTCCAAAGCATTGCCCTTGTCATGATGTTTATACAGTTGTGTTCCTGCAATTTATTATGTCACCAGAAATGCGGGTAATACATTCTGCTCATAAATCGTCAAAAAAACACCTAAATAAGAATCTGCTTCTTAGAGGAAGGTGACAATAAAGGGAGAAGGCAAAGGAAGAAACAATAAAGGAACATTGAACAGCAATAGTTGTTTTAATATTTCAAATCTTAAAACAACCACATCCCTTGGCAGCCACTTCGAAAGAGGTCAGGGAGAGTCACGGCTGAGGTTGGGGCCACACAGGCCCCCGTCGGTACTTGTTTGTCCCTCCACTGCTAGGCGGACGCCCCCTAGTGAATAGGCCTCATCAGCCACTGGTTCTCAAGTCTCCCTACAGTCCCTTAGATGTCACGCATCTGGAACTCAGCAAACATTGTTTGCATGGAAGCCATGTTCTAAATTACACTGACTGCCTCAGCCAATCCACAAAATTTGACTCCACTGGGAATGCAGCTGAAATGCTCTTTGTTTATAAATTTACACGTAATAGAAAACACCCCTATCACAGCATCAGTAAACATATTAGCAACTGAATCATTGCATAAACAAAGGCAAAATCGAAACTTCTCTGTAACTTGGTATTTAATAATAGATTTCTCTAGATGATGATATATTGGTGCAATCATGGCTTTCCTAGGCCCTCTGAGAGGTCAACGGGGTATTTTGAAGAGCTTTCAAGATTGGTGGTACTGGTTTCTTTCTGTCTAGTTTTGCTCCAAGTCCATGGTTTTCTACTTAATTAATACAACTACATCACTTAGATTTATACTTACCGATCGGTAATAATTAAAATGCTGTTTGATGAGGAGAGTGAGAGACTAGAGGGAAGAAGAAAAAGGAGAGAACTCCTCGGAAAACTCAACTAAGTTTATAAAAATATAAAGGGAGCCCAAGGGAAATGTGTACAGATACGGAAAGCAGAGCGGGAGTACCCGAGCTGTGAACCCTGAGAAACAGCGTAAGAGCCCCGGGGGAAGAGGCTGGCGGTAGAGAAGGCTGCACTTCCCCCTGCCACCGCTAGGTGCAGCGTCGACGGAGCGCAGCTTGGCTGCTCTTCGGTCAGTCGGTTTGTAAAAGAAAACTCATTTCATCCACGTTTTCTTTTGCATTATCTTGTCTTACTTAACTCAGGTGGAGTCCTCCATTAATCACATCAACACAAAACTTTGTTTCCCCTCATTGGCTTTGCTGGAACTAAATACCAACCCTTCAAAACAATTTCGTGTACGTCCTTGGACTGCAGCATCTTGCAGTTTGCAGGCCGTCGACAGTAGGGAGAGGGTAGAAGCAATCACGAAATCAAGGCAAGGCTCTCCTGCTGCCTCCTTCTGCCACCATCTCCAGCTTTGACAGAACTTCAGAAGTGAGCCACATCCAGGGATGACATGTCCATTACTGAGTCAGCCCTGGTACCATCAGCAGTCTGAATGGCACCCAGGCCACCAGCACAGGTCACTGCAGGCTCCTTCATGACCACTTTTTCTTCGCTGCATTCACGTGATAGTATTTGCCTCGAGGGCCTTGCCTGTATCCTACCACGGGATTGCTTGCATTGCCCCGAACACAACGTGTGGCACCATCCCGCCGCCCCCAACCACAGAACCACAACCCTGACAAGATGTCCTTACTCCCTCTTCCCTGCTAACACCTGCGCCTCCTTCCAGATGCTGCCTGGGTGTCACCTCCTCAGTAGCTTTCTTTCTCTCTTTCTGTGACTCCCCATGGTACCCCACACTTTCCTCCAGCCTAGTACTTGCCACACCACACTGAATGGTCAGCACATATTCCCTGGTAGACAGCCCCTCCTCCCTGGAAGACTGGTGTTCCTACAGACAGAAAATCCATCTTATCTCTTTGTTCCCAGGGCCCAGGGCAGGCACTCAGCAAGTGCTTATTGACTAAGTGAATGAAATGACCCTCCCTGACCACACTAACATCCATAGCTGCCTTTGCCCCCAACTCATTTATGTTTTAGAAATGTCTTCATTGGCACCTGAGCGCCCTCTTCTGTGGGGGCAGATTTGCCGTGCTAGAAGCCTGGTGTTCTAAGAACTGGGTCTAGGAACCTTGATTCTCAGACACTCCTGAAGGTGCTCCCTCCCTCCAGAGATCTAGTCAAGGTTAAGGCACTGTTTTTCTGTATCTGATAAAATTGTCAAAAACACATCTAATCATAACCCAAGGGACCTCACAAATCATCTAGTCGTACCCACTCTATTTACAGATTAGGGAGCAAAGCCCCGGAGAGTTACAGTCCTTGGAGTCACACAGCAAGCACACTGGCAGGCCGAGACTGGGCTGTTCATCTTCCACTCCGGGCCCATTTCTATTCCCAAGTCCTTTTGTGCACGTCCCCTGATGCGTGGGCTCCTGAGAGCCTCCTGCTGGGATAAAGTGAGCTAAAGGGGCGCAGTCTCGTGAGCGGGCTAAATAAATAAATACGGTAGCTTACCCATCTTAGGACAGCTTTCTTCAGGAGGAGCTCGGTGCATTTAATAAGTGTTTGTAAACAGGAGCAGTTCGAATCGTTTCTCCGGCACACTGTGAACAGTTCTACGTGCCCCATTTCATCTGTAATCTGCTTTTACAAGGCACCGGCGAGTCTTTGATGGCAGCAATGAATGACCCAGACGGCTTCCTCCCAACTGTTCAAACCGAGCTAAAAATTTGGGAGAATCTAAAGTATTCATCTCCATAAAAAAAATCCAAACACACTGACTGAAATTGCTCTTCTCCATCCAGATACATTAACTCCTCCTTCTTTCTTCCCTTTGTTTCTTTCGCATTTTCCCATTACCACGTTCTGGATATTGCCCACATCTGGAGCACGGCAGCTGTCCTGTAATGTGCAAGCTGCGGTGTGTAATTTGGGGAACTCGAATACAAATATCTGTTAATTAAAAAAAATACAGAAGCATGTTTGTCAGCTTGTAATTATGTAAAGAAGAACACCAACTCCCAAACTAATTTAAAAAGCAAAATGAAAATAACTTCTACCAGCGGCTTTACAAAATCCAACAACTGTACATTTAGCTATTAACTTTCTCCGGAGTATCCCAGCGTCCTCTGTAAGTGTCGATAAAGTTTCTTTGGGGTAGGCAGGTGGGCGCAATGAGATGGTCAGGGAAGCAGGAACGGGCCGACAGGCCACTGGATTCTGTTATTTGCCCCTTATGTCAAGTCTAGGATGGGGTTGTCAACCTTGGCACTGCGGATATTTTGGGCTGGATAATTCTGTGTTGTATTGGGCTGTCTTGTAGGATGGTTAGCAACGTCTTTGGCTTCTACTCACTACTTATCCCCTCCCCAGCAAACAGAAGTATCTCTAGACATTCACAAATTCCCCCGGGGACAGGGTGGGGAGAACTTGCCCGTTGGGAACCACTGTCCTGTCCATTGGCTGTGTAATATAAGAAAAGAGCATAGGGCTTGGCCGTGGAAGACTTGGGTATGAATGGGCATTTCCTCATTCTAATGATGTGGCCCCGGCCAGACCACCTGGCTCTTCTCCACACCTGCTTCCTCATCTCTGAGATGGGTTGCAATGAAGATCAAATGAGATGCAGAAGATTTTCAAATATAGAAAATGGGCATTATGCACATAAGTTTTACTATTGCTATTATTATTGCAAGATGGCTCCTGAGGTGCAGTTTGGAGGGAGGCCACAGGACCGAGGTGCCCGTGGGAAGCCATCCCCTGTTAGGACTGTGCCCACATCAACCCACAGCTGCCTCACACTCCGAGGCTTGAGGGGCAGGCAGGACTGGCAGCGCTCTTTGGCAGGCATGTGTGCACCTCCTGAGAGTTTCTGAGGAAAGTAAAACTGGCCAGTAGAGGTGGAACAATTTCACACGCACAAGAGGAGGTGTGAACCAGGGCTCCAGTCTCCTCTGCAGCCCCTCTCCTCTCCCCATGGCAGGTCAACGCGTGTTTGAGCTGCTCCGGCAGCTGTGCGGTTGTGTGGACACTGGGCCCCAGGTCGGAGAAAGTTTCAGAATCTTTTCTAACAATGTTTTAAAAAGAGATTGTCAGCAGCCTGGGCTGATAGGAAGGCAGATGGATAAAATAACCTCTCCAGGGCCCTTCTAGCTGAAGAATTCTAGGATGCTGGTTTTTGAGGCTGGGTATTCTAGAATCCAGACACTGCCTGTTTAAGCCACAGGTACCCAGGGAGGGTGTTCATAGCAGCAGCTACCACTCACTGGGAACTGCTGTGTATCAGAAACCCTGCAGAACTTTTTGGTTTATCATCTCACTTCATCTTCTAGAGAGTTCTGTAATGTAGGTGGTATGTCCCCATTTGCAAATGAGGAAGTTGGCAGGGGTGGTAACTTGCTAAGAGCAAGCAAGTGCTGTGGGTAAGAACAAATTTGTTGTAAGGAGGAGGGTCAGTGGCGTGTCAATGGACCCCAAGCAGCCTGACCTCCAGGAAAGAGCCCATTACTGTGCTCCAGAGGAGGGTCACTGAGCTGCCACTCACAGCCGGAGCCAGCAAGTCCAGCAGAGCCCAAGTCTGCAGTGCTGAACCCACACCATGACCCTGGACCTGCTGTTCAAAAGGCCAAGTGGCATGGGAGGGTTCAGATGGATGCCCAAAAATAGTAATGTCACAGATAAAAAGTGAAATAAAGACAGCAGAGAGAGGCTGACAGCTTGACTGGAACACATACAATCAATACCCCCAAGATAACAGTTTCTGCAGAAGAGCGAGCGCCGTGCTCATCCCGACCCCCAGGAGACACACGCCACTCCGACAGCGGGCGGAGAGCCTGACTCGCTGCAGATCCATGCGTCTCCCATCTGCTCTTGCCGACGCTTTCATTTTACATTATTAAATATTAAATGCGGTAAACACTTTCACTTGTCTGTACTATATTATCAGTCGAATTGCCCTTTCGGAATATCAAACTGTATCGATGTCACTGACTTCCTGGGCAACCCCCACACCCTGTTGCAGGGTAAAGCAATGCTGTCCCCAGAGTGCCGGGCGGGGGTCAGGACTTCTAAATTCTGTGTTCAGCTAACACCACGTATATCTGTTCAAGTCTGATTGTTTCTTTTTTTTTTCCAAGCAATTTGAAGGAGGATGCTATTAATACCCGCTCCTTCCCTCCAACAGATTTCAGGTTGATCGATTTTGAAAATTCTAACTTCTAGAAGTTGAGCCTCACCCATCCAAGCAGCTGTCTGTGGATGACACAATGCATACCACCAGGGCTACTGTCTTGATACCCAGAAGTTGTCGCTTTCTGTCACTTCTCTGGCTGTCATTTGCTGGTGCTCTGGAACTGCTCATTATTTCCCAGTGTTAACTACCCAAAGGAAAGTGGAACAAGGCCGACTCGATATGGGAAAGTAAAGTATTCCAAAGTCAGAAGGAAGTAAGGTTGGTGGGTTGTCCAATGTTCTGGAGTATCCGAGTCTGTATCCTTCCATTAACAAAGATAATCAAAACTTTTTATAATATCTAAAATTTAATTTTGAGACAATACAAAAGAGAGGATAATTGGATATGTGAATTCAAATGTCAGTTGCTTGTAGGTTAGTATTTTCTGACATTTCTTGGTGCCAACATCCCAGGACCCCCATGAGAGCCAAGGGAATCCTGAGAACTGGCATCTGGTGATAACTATTGGGCAAACAGAAGAACAGACCTATAGCCAGTTCCCTCCCATGACCGCCAACCTATTCCTCACGCCTAAGAGTTGAGTACTGATGTTCAAAAACATGGAGATTTTCATATGTCAACACCCAAAACATCTCAGTAAATAAGCAGTACAGCTGACAAACTCAAGTAGATTTGTCAACAACAGGAAATAAATGAACTAAATTAAAGTAATTAAATCAAGTGAACTTAAGATTTTACCAGGAACTTACATTAAGGCACTGTTCTATTTATAGATAGTCCCCACAGAGCTTCCAGCCTGTCCTTATCCCCAATTCATCTCCCCATTCTTTTTTTTGTGCCCTAGGTAAAATTATTTAACCTTTTCTTAGCCCTAGTGAACCATCTGTTTTGCTGGGAGTATAGCACTCATAAGCATCTGGCAGAGGATAGTACCCTTTAATGAATGTTTGGAAAGTAATTTTTGAACACGAAGTGCTCAGTATTAATATTGCTTTCCAATGCCCTGGACAATCTAATGAAATGGTATCTTAATCTATGTCGCAGCTAATTCATTTTGGAACTGAGTCTACTGAATACAGATTTAGTTTGGGGGTCACTGGGAAGATTTATTTTTCCTTGGGGCAAATATTGACCTCCTGAGTCTCTATCAATATTTACCTCTTGGGTCAATAAATCTCAGTGTTGACCTTGATAAAAGTCAACATCTCCAAAGAACCTCAGGGTCTTCGTCATCTGTGCTGCCTTAGTTCCAAGTCTGTCACTTGATTCTGTTCTAATGAACCCTTATTTGCAGGGGTTTATAACACAAGCTGTTGGCATGCCTCGGGGGTAAAGTCACCGCGTGTATCTCTGGGCATTTGCGCAGAAATGCTGAGGTCAAACTATCCGAGTGCTTCTAAGAGAATGCCTGATCTCATGTTCATACTTTCTTCTTGCAGGGAAGGGCTTTCTCAGAGGGCCCACCCAAGAGGGAATAAAGCGAGGACTAGGCAAACTCCTAAGAGTCTGTCAAATGGGACAATGACAGTGGCTGGACATTTGAAGGCTTTCTCTCTGTTTGAGAGAAGCAGGCACTATATACATGTAGCCTAGCCTCATGTCTGCAGACATTACACGTTGGACATTAATCTGAACCTGCTGACTGTAATCAATAATGCTCCCCTCAACCAAAGAGGCCAGGTAGCTTCTACTCCAAATCATGAACCTGCTTGGAATAGTCCATGAGCTGGGCTGGGACCTGCTGTTTTACATGTGAAGGTTTTGTCATTCAGTAGCCATGTTCACTGAATATTTTTTCAAGAAACTACTGTGCCAGGTCCTTTGCACAGATGAAGTGCTCACTCAAGCCCCACAGTGGCCCACTGCCTGCTAGGGACTGAGAATACAAAAATGCCATGGACCCGGTGCCCTCCCTAGAGGGAACTTCCCCTGTAGAACGTGCAGAGCTGAATGGCTTCTTCATTTTTTTCTATGTCTCATCTCACTCACACTTTCACACCCAGGCCTCTCCCACTGAGAACAAGTGCAGATGGGGGAGATGCTGCGTGAGGAAACCCTTAGCATTGGGGTCATAGGGCAAAGGGACTGAGGAAGGTCTCCACTCCAGGGAGAGCACTTCTGGCCACTTTCCAACGTTGCACGAGGATCTCATCATCTGTGGTCTTCAGGGAATTGTCGGGGAATTGGCCTTGGTTCAAGACATGGGAAACATGTTTCACTAAAGTAGGAGGGCCTGCCTTTTCAGGCCCATGGAGAAGACGGTATGCCAGAGGGAGAAGGGTGGTGGTGAAATGCCAAATCAATAGCATGGCTGCTGCATTCATCACATTTTGTCTTTGGGGTTTGAATATAATTGCTTTCCATATAGATTCCAGAAGAGAATGGTTCATCATAATATACTTTGTTCAGAAATGTTGCATAGATCAACAGATTTCTAGAAAGAATGTATGTAAAACTCAAAACCCTGTCCAGCACGTCTTATGATAAATTAGACTTTTTTATGCATTTCCCATTGATTTATCTGCTTTTAATGGGCCCATTTGCAAGCAGCAGTGCTTCCAAAATTTCAAGGGTGTATGTGTGTGTGTGTTTGGAGAAGGGTGGTCAGGGAGAAGACTAGCAGTTCATTCATTTCAGAAAGCTAGCTGTTAGAAGGCTAGATCTCCCCTATGACGTTCCTCTCTTCTCCAATATTTTGTCAGTCTTATCAGTAATTCAGGCTATCAAAGCCTATTTTCATTTGCTAGGTATTTTCAAATAGTTGAGGACTATAGACTAACGAAAAGGTGAAAGGGAAGGGGGTTTGGGAGTTATTCACAAGTAGGGTTTATGTAATTTACATTTTTAGCTTAATAGTCAGCTTCTGTCTCACATCTTGCTGGGTATCCCTGGCCACATGGTTTCCATCCAGGAGCTAAATCAGCAGTCTGGTCTCTGGACTGTTAACAGCTTCCTGGAACCACAATTCAAATCAAATCCATCTTGATGAGTTTGATTAATTGCGCTTCAGGAGTTTTCTCTGTGCTGGTCCTTTGAAATCAAAGCGTTCAGACCCCAGGCAGCGTGTGTTGGGAGAACTTTAAATATACCCCAGGGCCTCTTTAGAAAGATTGTGTTTGCCTCAGTGTCCTGAATGCCTTTTCTGCAAGTGGCAAACAAAACAAAAACAAACAAACATAACCTCTCCTAACAGAGTCTCTCCTGTCCCACAGGAGTAGTTGGGGTATTAGCTGCCTTCCTCTTAAGATAACTGCCGGCTTCTGTTTTCCTCATTTCAGATTTAATCAAGGAGAGCTTGCTTTTTGTTTATTTCTGATGAGGAGACTAACTTCTGTTTCTGTTTCTTGTTTCCTGAGGCATGCCAAGGTTTTATCAGATGCTCTGCCTTCTCTGCTTTGCATGAATGAAGTCATTCATTCATTCATTCATCCAGACAATAACCATTTATTAAGGAGCTGATATTTGCCAACTGCTTTGCTGGGAACTGAGGAATACAAAAATAAATGGGTCAGTCAGGATTCCTGACCAGAAGAAAGACAGAATCTAGAATAGAAGGACAGACCTAAACAAACATGTATGGCAAAGACTTAGGTGAAATGATGAAGAATGACCCCAAGCGGTGCCAACAGACTCCGAGGGGAGGCAAGAGGTCAAGTCTGCTGTCCTTGAGCACTGGTCAGATTTATGGAGTGTCATATGGGTGGCTCCAAGGTCTAGCAACAGTGCGGAAGGCAGGGCATTCTCTGAACTGGGGGCCAATGCAGGGGAGGCAATGCAGCGAGTGCTGTGGTCATCTGTGGGCAGGCTAACCAGATGGACCTTGGAGATGTCCAAGGAGGGATATCAAGTTGATAATGAATAGATGATATTGGAGCTTGAACTTGGGAGGCATCCAGACTGAAGAGGAAGGTTTATAATTTTTTTTAAAGATTTTATTTATTTATTTTTAGAGAGGGAAGGGAGGGATGGAGAGAGAGAGAGAAACATCAATGTGCGGTTGCTGGGGCCACGGCCTGCAACCTAGGCATGTGCCCTGACTGGGAATCGAACCTGCGATGCCTGGTTCACAGCCTGCGCTCAATCCACTGAGCTACACCAGCCAGGGCAAATTTTTTAACACATGGGTAGTGATTGGAGCCTTGGAAATAGGGCAAGATTATCCAATGGGCATTGCATGTGGAGTGAGGAGGAAAAAATGGTAAAAAAGGCTCCAGTAAAAACCAATACTTACGGATGTGGTAGCCAGGCTTCTCGAGATGAAAACAACAAAGAGGATGTGTATATATGTAGAGAGAGAGAGCTCTATGATAAGGGGTTGGCTCCCATGGCTGTGAAGGCTGAGACTCCCACTGTCTGCCATCAGTCAGCTGGAGACCCGGAGAGCCAACAGTGGAAGTTCCAGTCTAAACACCTGCAGGATGGGACCCAGGCAGAGTCAATGTTCTGGTTTGAGTCCAAAGGCAGGAAAACATTCATGTTCCACTCACACAGTTAGGCAGGAGGGGCTCCCACTTAATCAGGTGGGCGTCCAATTTTTGTTCTAGTAGAACCTTTGACAGACTGCATGAGGCCCACCACATTAGGGAGGGCACTCTGCTGTACATAGCCTACTGGCTTAAAGGTTAATCCCATCCAGCAACACCCTCATAGACACACCCAGAATGCTGTTGGACCAAACTTCTGGGCACCCTGCGGACCAGTGAACTTGACACATAAATTAAAATCACAAGAGGTATGGCAGAGGAGATGGGATGGCCACCAGAGACAGAAAGGGAAGAGGCAAGAGAAATGCTTTCATTTGTATGACTAATCCCCCAAACCACCTCAACCACCTTTTGTTAAGGAGGTTTGCATGAGTGTTTGCATTTGTGTGCACACACTAACAGGATGGGATAAAACAGCTAGTGTGAAAGGCGCTGTTCTAGGTAGTGTAGGGGAAACTGTAGGTGTTGATGGTGCTATACTGTCAAGTGCAGTGAGCACGGTAGGCACGTCTGTGGATAAAAGGGAAGTAAGCGTGAACAAGCCCATGGGGTAAGGATGGGACTGATGAAAATGCTGAGCAAGGCTGAATACCAGGCTGGCCAGTCTCCTCAGTGTCCTGGATGTGGGTCCCTAATCTCATCACTTGCCCTTGGGTAAGGGGCGCCCTGAGCCAGAGGATGAGAGGTGGGCTCACACGGAGGAGCTCCTAGAAGATGCTTCCTTGCCCAGCATCAGCACCAGTCCAGGTAAACTTCGTTCAGCCTTGGGCTCCTGTGGGGCCTCCCCACGTTGCCCATATTCTGTCTTTGTGCCATATGAATGCTCGTGATTACACAATTATTCCTCCATAGTCACTCTCAGATGCCCTCCTTATTTTATTTTTTAAAATTCTAAGCTGCAACTGCTAGAAATGGCAAGTTAACATTTGCTAAGTGCCAGGCCTTGTGGTCTGCATACACTGTCTTCATTAACTCTTCCAGTAGTTCTTTGCGAGAGTCCAACAAACCTAAAATGCCCCTCCACTTAGTGTCCAGAGACGCTGCCTGGCTTTAGAGACAATAGGGGACCTCTGTTCTCCTTTGCGCCTTGGAAACTGCAAGTAGCATGCAATTGAACAATATTCGTACTGAGTGACAGGGTGACCCTTGAGGTGGATGGCACCCTACGCATCTTACAGAGGAGGAAACAGATGTTTCTGGAGACTGATTTGCTAGTGAGAGCTAAAGCTGGCATTGAACCCAAGTCTTCAGGCATTTGATGTGTTGACACTAACCTGGTCCCTCAGGTCACCCTGAGGTCCCTCAGATGACCCACATAGGAAGAGGTCAAAGCTTGTCCTCAGATCTCTTTCTTCCAGCCAGGCAGAAGTCCGAGCTGACCCAGCAGGGGTCCTATATCTGGGCCAACCCCACCAGTGGCTTCTTAGAAACTTCTGTGCAAGAACTCACTAGGCTGCCACGCACACCCCAACCTTCCTCTGCAGCCCACGCTCACTCTTAGCCTCAGTAGCTCTATTCTCCAGCACGCTGAGCACCAGGTAAGATGGGCCTGAGCTCTCACCTCCCTCAGCCGCCGGTGACAAGCTTTTGCAATAAAAAAATTAAATATTAATACTTGACAATTAAGCTCTGACTTGAAAGAGCCGTATACACCCTATGCGTAACCCCTGGACATTTCAATTTCCAATCTGCGGAAGTAAGATAACATCCTGAAAATGAAATGGAACCATCAATTAGCAGCTCCTTAGAACAGACGGGTCTGCAGCAGTGAGCAGTTTTGAGCATCTCAGCAATGGCTGAGCGCAAGTGAGAAGCAGGAGCATCAGAGGAAGAAAGATGAGCCTCTGAGCCTTGTGGTAAGTCGCAGAGGCTGGGAGGGAGAAGCCCGGCTTCCATGAACACTGGCCACCACTGTCCTCACCAGGCTTCTCTCTGTGAATCCATCTGTCACAGCAGCCACTGGAGTGGACGGAGACACAGTAGGGAGACGCGGAAGAGGCAGAAGAGGCAGAGGGATTGTGTTGCAGAATCAGCTCCCGTGCATGTGAAGTGGATGAAGAACACCGCCCTAGAGTTACACACACGTGTACAAATTAGTACAGGGCCTGGTGGTCCTGGGCCTGTGTTCCTGCCTCTGTATCCCCAAGGGTGACAACCAGAATTGCCTGGCAGCCATTGTCAAAAGTGCTTGTAGATCCTCAGCGAGAAGTCATCAGGCCAGAACAGTGCATTGTGATTTCTTATTATATTTAATGGGAAATTGAAGCACTCGGATATTTCCAAAGTGTAATTTGTTCTGATGGGTAGGCCGGCAGTGAATTGGGCTGCTTCGCTAGAGAAGAGGCAAAAAAATAAATTAAACAAATTAATGACTGTGACGCATTCCAGGGGAAAGGAAATGCAATTGATAATCCACCCCCACTATCACCCCTACGAAAAATCATCATTTTTATTGCAGTCACATCTCCTGAGGCTGCTGCTTCTTGGGGGTATTTTTAAAGAAAACTTCCCCTCCAGTCATTTTCCTTAGCCCAATAAGCACAGTTGCTAATTTTCTCTCATTTGGAGATGCCCCCCCACCCCGGAACCATATGCCATTAAAACGCTTAGACATGTGGAAATGGACTGAAGAAGATAGGAGGAGACAGGGAGTTTCAGACGAGGAGAGACTTTGTCAGATGGAATGAGCCTGACATCAGATTCCCTAACCGAAAGAGAAAGATCCAGCCATGGGAGGGCAGGGCCAGCGCTGTGCCCACTCTCCACAAGGTCCAGAGGGCCTCATGCTCCCGGCGCAGCACTCAATGCCCCGCCTATAGCACGGGTCGTAGGCTGAGTGAGTGAGTAAATGAATGAGCGAAGGAAGGACTGAACAAAGGCAGGTGAGTGGCCGGAGCAGGAGGCAGACCAGAGTCCGGGAAGTCGGTTGCTGGGGGATGCAGGACTGGCGAGCAGATCAGCACATGCGGGACTCAGCCACACAGGACAACAGAGAGCACAGCATGATAGGGGCTGTGGCACGTGTCCCTGGTGGCAGTAGGGACCCATGGTTCCATGTCCCCTTCTTCATAGAACTTTTCACATTTGGCATTGTTTGTGTGTGTGTGTGTGATTATTCAGTTCACACTTTCAGAGTGATAGTCAAACACTGTGTAAGAACTGGCGGATCACTGGCACTGACCACCAGAGTAGACACAACGAGAATGATGGCCAGCTGAAAACCCAGACTGCTCTCCAGAGCGCAAGCGCCGAGTGCACCTCTATCACTGGATCTCAGCTGTCTAGGATGGGTACCACGGCAGTGTACCGATGTTCTGATGCTGCATTAAAGCTCAAGCTTTTGATCTAAACAAAGTCTGCCAGTTCGGACACTGTGCCTGCTCTGTGTAGAGTTAGCTACTCAATTAATATTTGTGGAATGAGTGAATGCATTATGTGGGGAAGGAGTGGACTGGGGCGAAGTAGAATGAAATGTCTCCAAACCAGAACAAGTGGCCCCCCCTCCAGGATCCACATAAATCACTCGAGGGCCTGGACACACGGGGAAGGGGAGGGAAAAGCAGATCCAGGCCCGCAGGCAGCCAGGAGGTTTCCTCCAAAGCGCTTTCTCCAGCTGGGAGAAGTAAATCTGTTCATGTTCTCCAACCTCCTCCCCTCTATTAGGGAGCCCAGCATATTAATTAAAAACTGTGGGCAGCTGTAAGTATGCTCAGAACAAGGATTAAGCCAGCTTTCTGTCAATTGCTTTCAAAGCAATTGCTACATGCTGGAGAAATGCTTTCTTTAGGGGTTAAAGCAACTTGCTTTTCACTCTTCCATCTCCTTCACCACTTCATGACCCTGCTGGCCGCTTCTCCTAATTCATGCTTTAAACCAGCTGCAACAGGGAGACTGCAGCAACCACCACGTGCCAGTGGTGGCACCCCTCGGGCCTCGTGGCTCCCTGGGCGCTGAGGAAATCAGAGCAAGGCCAGTGTGGCCAGCGGTCAGTTCCCTCGCTCCTAGTGGTCTCCCTGCTTCAGCTGAGTTAAGGCACCTGTAACATTGACGTCCGCCATGTCCAGGTGTCCTGAGAAGGGAGCGAGCCAAAGACAGGGTTGTTTCCTACGTGGTGTCTCAGCATCTCTTTTTGGCATCCGTGACCTAAGGGTGGCTTACTCTAGTGAGCCGGGCCGTGCACCAGGGGAGACGTTTCTGCATCACAAGAGCAAGAACTTTCTGACGCAGCTGTTCGGGGGGGAGCCAGGCCGTCCACAGTGATGACGCCGACCATGGCAGGTACTCCATGTGTGACTGTGACCATGAATTGCCTGTGAGATTTATCCAGACCTTAAAGGGCCCTTTCTGGGTTGGAATATAATGTTGTGAATCAAGCTGTCTTACGGGGTTGGAGCTGAGTTGAGAAGACCACCTCCCCTACCCTACGGACAGCAGGGTTGTGCATTTTCTGGGCACAGGGCTCTGTCCAGCCTGACAAAGGGCTGGAGGGGTGTGTGGGGATTCGGTGGGAGACAGATAGGAGGGCACCAGAAAGGCGGAGTGGAATGAAGCTTTCCTGAGTCCGCAGATGATATGTGATTTGGAGATCTTTCATGTTATCAACAGTGAACATTAAGCAAATTAATGAAGTCTCCATTGAAGTGATAAATAATCAGCTGTAATAGCACAGAATATGTCTGAACTCAACTCTAATGTGACTATAAAATAAAATGTCAACTCTGATGCAGCCTCTTTTTTAATGAGAGAGAAAGAGAGAGACCTGCTACCAACTTCCCAATTCCTCTCTAACCCTCTCTTGGGTGCAGGCAACGGCCGACGCTGCGTCCTCTGGAACCTGCGACGATGGCTTCAATACCTCAGCCCCCTCCTTGGAAACCTCGAGCAATTACATAAGATACGAGCGAGGCACAAAGCCCCCAGTGAGAATTTAAACTCTGCATGCACACACATACCAACACGCCCATGGACACGCACGTGGACTTGCACACGAACATGTATGTGAACGTGCACATGCACACAGACACAGACATTCACACGCACACACCTGGCAGGCCCGCACCTGTGTGCGTGCCACTCAGCAGATGGTGCTGTGAAATCCAGCCTTGGCAAAGGAAGAAAGGAGATGAGGAGAGTTCTAAGTCAGGATAATACAAATAAGCCAGTGGCAGGCAGAGAAAAGCCCGAACAACTAATAATATCAGGGAACAGTCACTGCAGAATTTATATAAAAAACAGTATATTAGAAAGGCTGTCCGAAAGACCTCTGAGGGGCAAAAATCACGAAAACTCCTTCTCGGTAGCCTGTGGTTTAAATGTGTAAGAATTCCTCTCTTGTGATACACTGATGACCCATGTGATGGCAGTCTGTCCGTAATCAGTCTTCTTATCTTGTCATCATACTTAATGGATTGCTGGGTCTTCTCTCTCTCTCTGTCTGTCTGTCTCTCTCTCTCATGTGTGTTTAACTCCCATTTGCATCTTTGCTCTTCTTTTCTTCTCTTTGGTCGGTCAACAGGTTCCCATCACAAACAAATGAGAAGTACTCTGTTTTCTTTTTCTTTCATTCTCATTGTTCTTCCTTTCCTGTCTGTTCCAGACTTTCACAGGACAAATAGACAGGATAAATGCATGTATGTTTGCCCTCAGTAACTTGGAGGCTCTAGCTCACGATGGGCCTGTTTTTAAAGCATGGTTTCATTCTTTCCTTCCTTTGGTCAATTGCTACTTTCCTCAGGATGAGCTCATTGCCGCAGACCTCAATAAGGCGCAAGGATGTCCAGGGAGCCTTGGGCCAGCTCCTCCGTCTCTTGGCAGGATTGATTGGACCAGTCGATCTGTGGCTCCTGCCCTTCCTTCCATCACTCAGACGCTTTGTTTTCCTTCTGGTTGCTTTGGCTGCCATTGTTGCCAACATCCTGATTGGCATGACTGTTTTGTAACTTTAAGAACAATTAGTCCTTCCTTAATGATGAGGGCGTGCTCCTCCTGAGACCTTGGACTCCAGCCATAGGCCTCCTGACCCTTTAGAATCTTCTTGTTCAGCATGGCCCACTTCTCTCTGAGGGCAAGCCCTAACTAGAATGTACCCATCTACCAGTAGCAGACACCCCCAAAACTTCTTCCTTGTGCCCAACACCCACCATACTCATTATTGTGCATTGTTGGGCATCTACCATGTGTCCTGTGCTGAGCCAAAGTCTGTGCCAACAAACTGAAAAACGTAAGACATGGCTTCCGGCCCTCTGAAGCCCCTGTTCTAATCATACAAAATCCAAAGTCACGGGAGTCCATTGTTAAATTTCCAAGGCATTTCGATTTTTGCAGTGGCCTCTTTTTTTAACCTCAGGTCTTTCAATGGTTAGACCTTTTCTGTGTCTTCTATTTTGTCTTAAAGCAAAAGGTGCGTGTGGCTTCTCTCTTCCAAGGCTGTTCATTTCACTGGTCTGGGTCTCCTCACTTTTCCCCTAGTTGCTCTTTGTTTTCCTTTCTAACCTTAAATATGAGTCATCAAATCCATCTATCTATCTATCTATCTATCTATCTATCTATTATCTATCTTTCTACCTTTTGTATTTTCATTATTAATTTTATTATTTTCTCTTTCTCTTCCATGGCCCCCCACTATTCTCATGTTCCCCCAGCTTCACTCCCTCCCCTGTGGGGACCACTTCTAAACTCATACAATAGCTTCTGCTCTGACCTCTCTTCCAACTCCAGCCTCAAGATAGACTCTTCTCCGTAACAGCCACCGTTTATTAGATGTTTTCAGTCTTCGCAGAAACCCCACCAGAGCTTAGCCCTGTTGTCACAGGGGAGGAATCTGGGGCTCAGGGGGGCTCTGCAACCTGCCAGCCATCCTATCCCCCTGTGGACCAGATTCAAAAGGTGCCCTCCACCTTCCCCACAATTTCCAGTTCTCCTTTTGACAAGTTTTCAGAGTCTGTCCATACAGGGAGCTGCTTTCGGGGGTTCTGAGGGGCTACCTTCACCGCCATCCTTATGTTTGTTACTGAAGCCCAGAGCAAATAGATAATGTGTGTACACCTCAGAGATGAGCCATCCAGGAGAAGACACCCGCTTTCCTCGGAGTGAGGCACTCCCTGTTTCTCGCTGGTTTAAAACTCACTCCTTCGGGGCTCAGCCCGAGTGCCCCTGTGCACTTGAGGTCTTCCCAGCACATGAAGAAATAGCCCATTTCTGAACTGGGGGCTTTTAGGGGACAAACTGTTTGGTGCACATTTTGGCCCACACCCATTCCATCCTTATCTATTTGGGAGCATGATTCTACAGCTTTACCACAAATGATCTGAATGACGACACACCATGTTGAACTTGGGAATATTTCTGGATGGATTTGAGCCTTCCAGAAACTGTTTTGGGGTTTGTTTGTTTGCTTGCTTGCTTGCTTGCTTGTTTGTTTTTCCTAAATGGAGCACATGTCTTTGAACTTTCTTCTGCATTTTAAGTTCTCTGCCCTAATGCAGCAGGAATCTTCTCTCCAACCTGGACTTCTCTTCGGAACTCCCCTTTATTTGGCGGGGGCATTCTTTGTTCCCCAAGAGGACTGCCAGCCCAGGTCGGCTTCAGGGCTTTTTCTGCCGAGGAGTTGAGGTGCGCTCTGCAAATGGTCCTCCTGGTACCCAGTCGTAGCACCTCAGAATTCTAAATATCAGTGTACAGATGGGTGGTGCTCCCACCCCACCCCACCCTCCTCTGTGTACTGTGAGATGGGAGAAGAGAGGGGTCAGCCCAGATCAGCACCGGCTGGCCCTTAGAGAAAGCTGTATCTTTCTGCATGGAGGAAAACAGTGTAAGCTTCTCTTGTAATGCATTAAGCATGAGTAGAGACCTGAAGGTAGAAGTAAGAATGAGTAATGGGAAGAAGGTGTCCGTAGTGGGAGCAGCCTGGTTTAGCTGGAGCATTCAGGAGACCTGGAATTAGTTCAAGGAGAGCAGATTCCGGAGGATCTTAAACACTAGCCAGTAGAGATCAGCCTTGGTGTTTAGGACATTGGGCATCCTGGTGTATTTTAAAGCTGGAAAGTGAGCTAATGCTTAAGTTTCCATAAATAACAAAGCGAAAGGAGGAAGAGAAGAGTTGCCAAATGCCTTGCATTCCTCTTGGGCCTATTGCCTGATTTAACTGGGACCCTAAACACACAGACATGTGCAGCCTTTCTTGGATTATTTATTTTGGTTTAAATGTACACAGTGGAGAACTCGGTGTGAGCTTGGCTGGGTCCTTCAGAGAAAAGGGCTGTGTTGTACACGCATCTGTCGATGCAACTGGTACTCAGACCATCTGTGGGTGGTTCCTGCCGTTCTTAGCAGCCCTCCTCTCTTGGGGAATGAAGGCTCCCACACCGAGTCCTTTGGTGGCCCCAGAATTTTATTTGCGGACTGTGTCCTAAATAGTGTGGGCTTCCCACTCACCATGCAGAAGAGAATGCCCTTTGAGAGGAGGAATCCTATTTGTCTAACAACAGCGTGCTGCTCGGGCAGTCTCCGTGTTTTGTCACGGGCTGAATGGGGAAATGCTCAGCCTTTGATCTCCTAGGGCGAGAGCGTCCACGGAAGATGCTAAGCAGCCTATTACGGTTTGAGTCTGAAATACACCTTTATGTCACTCCCTATGAGGATGCATGTGGACCACTGTTTCAGAGTTCTGTAAGAATCAAGATCAGAAAATTTAAGAAGTGAAAGGGACCCAAGGAGAGTCCAACAGCCTCTGCATTACTAATCTCCCTTTATAGCAGGTCCAATTAGGACTCGCTCCACTTCTTCTTGCTTGCTTTTTCTGGCAGAAGACTCACCCTCATAAAGATCACTAATTCATGGTACCCAGTAAACTCACACACTGCCTACATGTGCTTCCAGACAGATGGAGATATACGAAGGTATACGAGAGTAGGTCTGAAAAGCTCACCGAAAATCATATCTGCAGACCTGGCAAATTCATACCTGGGGATTTACCTAAGGAAACAAATGAATGAATCACTCAGTAAATGGATAATATTCCTCTCAAAGTCCAGGAGTAAGGAGATTAAGTGAGTTAAGGACCATATTGTAGAATAATAAATATTCATACGGAACAGAGTAATAGGCAATATTTTAATCTGTGCCTTTTTGGAGAACTTCGCACGTATTATTTCATGTATTATTCACTCCGCCTGTGTACTTTGTGTGTGTACCTAAGTGTGTTTTGGAAGCGGAGAGGGTTGGGGATTCGGTGAGCACTTTTGAGTTTTTGAGGACTAGTGAGTCGTACCTCCTCCTTGGCATCCCCTGTGCTGGCGTCTAAACTGCCGGCCCCACCCCCAGCCATGCGCCTCCGGGAGATGAACAGCCCTTTTCCCGGCCTGCCCCTAGTCAGTCACCTCCTACTTCCTTCTGGTCCGAGCAGGCCCCCGGGAGAGGTGGGGGTTTTAGGAGGCTTTGAAAAAAGGGGAAGCAGCTTTGGGTAAACCTCTGAAAAGGAAAAACTCAATCCTGGGATGCTAAGCTGTTTTTGAGGTTTGGGGGAAGCCTGAAGCCCCTTCCCGAGTTCTGGGTCTCCCTCGGGAAGAACTGCACAGCCTGTCAGAACACTGGCCTGTGAACCGGGGTCCTGGGAGTGGTCCTGGCCCTGCTCCATGGCCTCTCTGGCTGTGAGCTTGGCGTTCGACTGTACTGGACCTTAGCTGACATCACCATGGTGAGAACAGGACCGAGGCCCCTGTGTCTCAGCTGCACCAATACTCTACCCTAAAGGCCAGCAGATTCATGGCAGAGAGTTTTTCTAATGTTCTTGAAACTTGACCAGTTTTTTTCATAATCAAGTACAATTTTAATAATATAGAATTGGTTTCTTATTAAATCAAAGGAGAAAGATATCAAGCGTGGTAGGTATTATGCTTTAAGTTGATTACAAAAAGCGTTTATTGAGGGTTAGCCACTAGGCAATGGATAGAAAATCAATTACACGGTAGTTAAACATTCAATAATATGTGTTTTAATGAACAATTTATATTTAACACCTGTTATGAAATAATGAGCTGCGTAGGGGTGTGGGGGTAGCCAAGCAGCAGATGGGACAGCCGAGTTAACACTTGAGGAGCCCGATGCCATGTGTTACCAGGGAGCCTCTCACAGCTTGGCGGCGTGTGAGGCCGGCTCGCCTTCCATCCCAGCATTGTGCCTCCCAGCAGCTTCGGTGGCCACCCAGCTCCTCAGTTGCCCCCGTCTAGACTGGAATCAGGGACTATATTGATATCCTATCGGTCTGGAAGGGCAAGTCATTATTCTGAAACCCTCGCTATTTTGACAAACTCAAGATGGTGCTACCCATGATGAAATGAACATTTCTAGATTTCTTTAGACAGCGTGAAGCGCCATTGGCCCCGTTCTTGCCCCATCCCAGTCCATGGAGACCTGTCTCTATTGTCTGCCCTGTCGTCTCCCACACGGCGAGAACCTGACTCAGAGCTCTTTCTCTTACGTTGTATTTGAATGGTTTGTGTGTGTATAACACAACTCAGTGGCTGTGCATGCTTTTCCTTTCCAGCACACTGGCCAGTCACACGTAGTTTCCAGATAGGAAGGGCCATCCAGTTTCAAAGCCTTCCAAGACACCCACGGTTCTGGCTTCACGCCAGTCGTTCTGGAACTCTTCGCCTCTGCTTTTGCTCTGGGTTCTGTCATGTGCAGCTGGTATTTTCAAAGGAGTTCACAGGCTGTGCCTCTAGAATCCTGCCATGGCACAGTCCTTCGGTTCAGCCAATTCACAGATACTTTACAGAGTTACAGAAGAGGTGAAGGAGTGAGCGGAGAGTGGACGATAAGGAGAAAATAGCAGTATTCAGGTGGCAATTGAAAATGAGACCCAGTGCAGCAGGGAGAACGCAAAAATGGCTCTTTCACAGATAGAAAGAGCAGCAGGGAAGATTAGCCCAGGTGGGGGAGAAGCTGAGTGGGAAAAGTCCAGGAGTGGGAGAAGCTGAGTGGGAAAACGACAAGAGAAGTAGGTAAGCCGTTGACTCGGAGGACACTAGCTTTGGCTGCCATGATGATCGTCAAACCGAGACGAGGCAAGTAGGGTAGTTGGCAGCTAAGGGTTTGGGCTCTAGAGCCTGACAGACCAGATTTCTGGTTCTTACTATCACTTGCTAACTGTGTGGTGGGAAGTCATTTGACCCTTTTATACCTGGAGATATGATAGCTGCATGGTTATACCAGGTACCTAGTTCAAGGCCTGCCACACCTAGCCACACAGTGATTGTTGGTTAAACAATGTGTGCACAATGACACCGACCTTATATGTCTGTTCTGTGCAGATAAATAGCCAAAACCCATGTAGAACATGTAATGTATTGCCCGGTACATAATGACCACACTAGTAATGATAGCTGTCGTTATTATTACACGTGTTATTAGAATACCAAAGCATGGAGGTCGCTGTGTGAGGCGCATCTTCTCCTTTTGCAGTTTCAGGGGCTTCGCCGTCACTTCAGGGGAAGAATTGCAACTGGCGTCCTGGCGGCTGAGCTTGAGGTCTTGTTTGCACAGCGTGGTTAAGCCCCAGCTCAGGGCGCTGAGTTCCAGTTCAGAATTCTTAGCAGTTCCAGTTAGAATTCCAGACTCTATTGGAATTTCTGAAACACCCAGCTCAGGGCCTGAGGTGTGGAGAGGCCCCACTCTGGCGCCAGTCACCCCAGGTCACAGGTGGCAAACACAAGGCCTGCAGGCCGAATCCAGCCCTCCACCTTGTTTTATCCAGCCGGACACCTTGTTTCTACCCGGCGGCAGTGCCAAGCTCTCACTTCACTGTTAAGGAGTAGTTACATTGACACAGTCCTAAAATCACATTTGGCCCTTTGAAGGCAACTGCGAGGCTGATTGGCCCCTGGTGAAAATGTCTGATACCCCTGCCCTTGGTTGTGGGAAGGGCACACGGAAAGTGCCAGGAATGACGTGAAAGAGGTCGGTGCCATTTCTGGAGGGAAGTAGTAGTTTTCTGGGATCGCACTCCCCTACTCTTTATAGCTGAAGTGCTGGGTTGATCAAAGGGCATTTGCCTAGGAGCGGGGGACCAAGGAAGAGAAGGTATGGTGACGATGCCATACCCTGAAGCGAGAAGGGCACATAAGGACCTACACTCAGAAAGTGTTTGGTCTCACCCCTCCTCCTAGCCTGGTCTCCAGCAGCCCCCTTCCCTGGGGCCTGGAGAACTCTTAGCAAACACCCTGACACGTGGCAGGTACTCCATGTGTGTTGAAGAATGAAGGAATGAACCCATGGAAGGAATAGAACTTTAGAGCTGAAAGGAACCTTAATGGACCCCAGCTGATGAATATAACCAATATCATTGCAATGATTAATGCTAACAAAGCAACTCTTGAAGTACTAACAGAAGCTTGAAAATGCAGAATTTATGATCATCAACGTGCTCACAGTTGTCGCCCTGAGGATGGCAGCTTGCCTGGGATTTTTCTCCCTCTTTCCAGCTGTCCTAAAGAGAGGGGAAGTCTTCAGTGCAGCAGCCCAGAGGACGAGGGGGCCATCTTTTGGGCATCTAATAAGGCTATGAGGGTGCAGAGAGGGGAGCAGCTCCCCGCCCCCACCCAGAGGGCACCACAGGAACCCCGAGAGCTGTTTCCCCACAGCCTGGGGGAACATATCTGAAGATCTGCTAAATTGCAGGTATAGATTAAAAATGATACGGAATAGCCCCAGGCCATACTCTTCTAAGGACCTGAGGCAACCGGAGGGGAGAACGACTTCTTTCAGAAGGACTGGATGTGCTGACTGGACGGAGGAGAAAGAAAGAAATTGTCCCAAGGCCCTCCAGGAAGCCAGTGGAGACGTCCTCCCGCCCCTCCAAGCCCGTCAGAGTGCACCAGTGAATGAACGCTGCTGACAGGTACCTGAAAAGCTATAGATACCGGGACGCCTGAGAAGGACCGGGATGGTTTTGTCGTTACAGATATCACACTGGACAGCAACAACGAGGGTGGGGAGGGGAGTCGACGGAGAACAGGCCCCTGAGAATCTGCGAGCGCGTCAACGCGGTTCTGTCATCAGAAAGCAAACCAAAAGCCAAGCATAATGGAGAACTCGAGGCAGATAGGGCCTGTCAGGGAGATTTAATTTGGCTCAGAACTGAGAGAGTCACGGGGGCCCCCTTCCTGATTGGAGTGGACAGCGGAGCGGGCAGCTCGGAAGGCTGGAGCTATTCCTTCCAGCCACGACTCTGGTGAACCAATCAGATAAGTCTCTTCATTAGGGTCTCGAATAAAAGGCAAATGGAAAGAGGGCAGAGCACAGCCTGTAGATTAAATTCGGTCAGAGCTGATATCTGACAATCCCCCATGCTGTTACCCAAATGAAAGCTAATGCAACTATGAATTAGCAGCCCCAGGAGCAACGGAGGAGGGAATTCAATCCATTCCACTCAGCTCCAGCCCGGACCGGCAGGGGGCTCTCTCCAGGCACACAGGTGTGGGGAGAGGTGGCGGGGTGCAGCGCTGCCTTGTCAAAGCTCGGCCAGCCCGAGGCCCATGTTGAGTCCTAACCTCTTCTGCATGGTTTCAGCAGCAAAGGAACCACATCTCTTTTGAGAGGAACTTCAGTTTCTTTCTCTCGCCCTCCTCCTGCCAACCTCGAGCATGATTCTTCCTTCCCAGGGAGCCCTGGACGAAGTTCCCTGGCCAGGCATCTAAACGATGCCGTCCCCACTCAGCCTGAATTCAGTGAGAGCGTGTTCCCCCAAACCTTGAGAATGGCCATTCCCCTCCCTTGTTTTCCTTCGTTCAACAGGATGTTAATGAAACTAAGAGGACATAGGGACCAGGGACAGTCTTCCTGTCACTTAATGGAGAGTGCTCTTTAATGTGTAACTCAGAGTAGGGGTCCCCAGCCCCCCAGACTATGGACCGGTACCAGTCCGTGGCCTGTCAGGAGCTGGGCTAAGAGGGAAGCTTGCCTGAGGTCTGCCTCCTGTCTCCCCACCACTCCACCCCAACCCCTGTCTGTGGATAAACTGGTCCCCGGTGCCAAAAAGGTTGGGGACCACTGCCTTAGAGGACAGGCCTGCTCTTGACCCCTCACATCAGGCATTCTGGTTCTGCAGAGCCTGCAGTCACACCCTCTTCCCTGCCTCCTGTCCCCCCCAGGGCACCTAACATGCAGAGATGTTCTCAATAGTCACGCATTCCTGTTCATTTACCTCTTAGTCGGCTGACTTACTCTTGTCCTGGGCTTGTCCACGGCATTGTGTAGGTTCGCCTGTGCTCTGCTCACAGGCAACCTCAGCCATGTCTCGGTGATTCTGTTTGTACAGTGCAATCGCTAAAGGGGCCTTCCTTCACTGATGTTGGTGATAATGACATCAGATGGTGCTAAGAGGGCCGAGGGAAGCTGAGATCAGTTTCCGGGTGGAAGCAGTCGGTGGCGGGGATGGACTCTCCCTCCCCACCTCCTCTCTGGGACAAGACTTTCACTGTAAGTGAGCAGGTGAGGGGAGAGAAAGGATGCAGATGAATGTTTCACCACCATGGCTGCTCAAGGTCCAAGGCATCCCCAAAACCAATCCCGAGACCCCCAGTGAAAAAGCCCAGGGGAGCGGCAGCCGGGCCTATGGGACTGATGGGAACATTCATCAGAAAGCTGTGCAAATGAGTGTGCCCGAGCACAGACTGGTCCCAAGACACTTTGTCTGCAGTGGGTGGAGGGTTGGAGGGGGTATCTTAGAATAAAATCTTTTAATGTTCCTCTCCACAGCAATATAGTTCCTTAATATGACAAATCGGAGCTCCCGCCGTACTTTACTGCCTGCATGTTAATGAGCCGAGCCCATGTAACACAGCCACTTGGTGGGGGGAGTTTACGGACAACTTGGCTTTGAGATACTCAGAGAGAGAGAAGGAAGATGGGGCTGCCTGGAGAGCAGCAAGCCTGGGACCCAAGGAGAGGCCCAGGGGTTGGCCACCGAAAAAGCACCAAGGGGAGATCTCTGAGATCGCATTGCACAGAAGGACTTCATTCATTAAAGGAAGACAGGAAGCCCCCTCCAGCACATGCCCCTGGATGCCCAGGATGAATGCATGTTACTGTCCCCAACTGGCTGCCACTCCATGGTGCTTGAATGACCCTGTCCAGCTGGAAGAACCCAGGAGGGCATGGGGCCTGGGCTTTCATACAGTGAGTGGGTCAGCTCCTATTTCCTGAATTCAGGGTTGGGGTTATGCCCTGATCCTTTGTTACCGGGTGCTCGAGGTCACTGTGTGACTTCAACAAGGTGATACAGTGACTGTTGTAACTTGAGCCCTCTGGAATGTGGGGGATTGTGCTATCAATGAGGATGACGATGATGATGATTATGACGACGATGACACCATATAACATGTGCTGCAAGCTCACCAAGTGCCAGGTAGGACACAAGGGGTGTTAGATGCATGTGTCATGGAGTCCTTATTCAGCTATGTGCTTGATAATACTGCTTACCCCACTTTTATAAGTGAGTAAACCAAGGCTCAAAAAGAGTAATAACTTGATCACAGTTGTAAAAGCTCCTTAGTGACGTAGAGTGCAGAAATATTAATCATTGCATGAACACATACAGAACTTTCTGGGAGTGTTGAACTGGAAGGGAATCTAGATACCATCTGGCCCAACCTTGCCTCTTAATCAGGTGAAAAGCTGAAGCCTGAAAGACTGAAGTGCCGTCTGCGAGGCTAACCCACCGGAAAATGCAAAGCTGATGTGAAAGGCTGGTTCTTCTGAATGCAAGTCCTTTGTTCTTTTCACTTTGGCACATTCATTGTCTCATCATCTTTCAGGAGAAAACATTGCAGTATTTTTTTTTTTAGTTTTTGAAGTCACTTGTGGATGGTTCCTGGTGAATTTAGTGTATGATGGGACTCTAATATCTAACAATCGGAAAATAACCAAGGGGGAGAGCCCATGCCCACTGAGCAGGTATAGTTGCACCAGATCGATACCTGGGAAGCCCACCATCTTCCCCAGGGTGTACCACCGGGCATGGGGTGCTCAGCCCACCCAGCCCCCTTGGGGAAGCTGCGACAGCTGGATCCTGTTCTAGCCCTCAGATCCTTGTTCATACAGGCTTGTACCTGAAGACTAAACAAGGGTAAAGAGAGAGTAAGAAAATGACTAGAGATGAGGGCTTCTCTCTCATCCACCTGAGAGTATGCCGCCCGCACTCTGGGCTAGAGGGTTGTAAATGCCAGTTCACACACCACTCAGGGCTAACTGCCTGGTTCCTAAGCCCTACTCCCAGAACCACTGATTCATAAGTCGGCCTTATGATGACTCTGTGTGTGTGTTAAGGCTTCCCAGATGATTCTGATTATCGGCCAGACTTGAAGCCACTGCCGAAGGCTGTAGTCACTGGGCGAGCACAGGAAGGCTGGGGAGCTCAAACAATAACAATCAGTTATATGAAAGGAGCCAGTGTAGAATTTGGGGGGTATTGGGGGCTGTTCCTTTGTTTTGTTTTGTTTTGTTTTGTTTTGTTTTTGTACCACAACCCCAGGGCCACTGCCCAGAATGACACTGAGGAACCAAAGAAAATGAACTTATGGGTGTGATCCATTACTTTCATGCAGATGAAATTTTCAGTAACTGAGGCTTCTTGTCAAACACAGAGGCTCAATTGAACTAAAATCATGAATGGGGTCTGAATCACCCAGATCAGCTCTCCTGTATGTGTTATCCCCGTGGTCCATAGATACATAAGGCTTCCACCGTGGGAGGTAATTACCTGGATAAGTGAGGGGACTGGTAGCAGAAACCAGCCCCACAGCCCCCAGTGGTAAGTGAGTTCACTGGGACGATCACAGCAGAGTGACCGGATCACAGTCCCAATAGCTCCGTCCAGTCGTGGCCTCTCCTGGTGCTGTCCACACTAAAGGCTGAAGGACTGCAGCAAAGGGGTGGGAGACAAGGGTGAGAAGAATTCCGTGTCATCCCTCAGTTTTCCCGCTGGCAAGCTCCAAAGTGAAGTGCGATAAGCCACGTGGCTGGAAGAATGTGGCAACTTCAATACCAAGACCATGGCCTTAGACATTAAGTGATTGCAGAGAAACGTGAACACGCACATGCACTTACGCATGCACACACATGCACGCACACACGTGCACGCCATCATCCTGGAGGAAAGTTACTTCTGTCTGTTGTAAATTTAAGTGAAGTCCAGAGTAGTGAAGGCCATTTGTAAGGTCCGCTGAGCTAATGGATTCATAATGACTTTCAAAGCTTCACTCGGGTAAGAAATACTGTTCACTTTTTAATTGCATATAATTATACTTTTTCATAATCTAGGGCAGCATAGCAAAAGTAAATCTACTGGCTTAATTATAAATCTTTTTATTATCTGGAACCCTGCTGAAATGAAAGGAAAAACAAACAACGATTGTTTTTCTAATCTAGAAAAAAGGGTTTAAAAAAATACCCTCAATGTTACATGAGTTACGATGCTTTTGATGTGAAAACACTGGTTCATTTCACCTTCGATGCTCCATTTGGGGAAGGCTGTCTGCAGAAGGGCCGGGCGCTGTGACCCGCCTGGGGCCCAAACTGCTCCCTGTAGTGGGTGGGCACGGGGTGGTCGGTCAGATAAGCCCAGCAGGCCAGTTTTACTCCCAGAGGTGGACTCCGGGAAAATCCCCAAGTTCAAAGGGACATCAGGTCAGCGGTGGGACACGGAGGCGGGCATTGGGAAGCTGGGGGGTGGAGCTCTCAGGAGTGCGATCAGACTTTCCTTTCTGCTGGGTTTCTCTCAGCGACTTTCCCAACACCCTCAGGTCACCCTGAGGCTCACTCACAGTGACCCTGGGAAGAAGGACGTCTGAAGGACGAGTGAGGGTAGCAAGAAGATCCCTTGCCTTCATGGAGATAAGATTTGCTGTAATCTCAGCTTCTCCTGAAGTGGGCATGTCAACTCAGCCCTATACAGGGAAACGAACCATCTGAGAGGAGCAAGGCCAAGTTTGGGCTTTCCCAGCATGTCTGAGGGAAGGTGTAGCCCTCCAGGGGTGTTTTGTCTTGCCAACCAGAGATGCTGGCAGCTGCCCCAGGGCCCTGTCTCTCAGGGGCAGCGATCAGTCTGGGTGGCCAGCAGGGGCCCTGTGGGCCTGGCACCTGGCAGAGCGGGGTAGCCTGCTGGCAGCGCACCCAAGCTGGTACTGAGCTGCCCTGTGGGCTGCCTTCTCCCTGGGCCAGGACCCCAGGATCCCTTGAAATAGCATCAATCCTATTGCCTCATATTTATGTGAAGCAATTATTCAGTAATTTTGGGGAGGCAGGGAACCCAGGAAGAAAAACCATTTAAATTCTTAAAGAGGAACCACCCATTTGGGCCTGTGGAGAGGGACAAGGCACAGCCCATCTCAGAAGAGGGGGTTACTGCCCTGGCCGGTGGAGCTCAGTGGGTTGGGCCTTGTTCTGCAAACCAAAAGTTCACCAGTTCAATACCCATTCAGGGCACTCGCCTGGGTTGCAGGTTTGATCCCTAGGCGGGGTGCATACGGAAGACAGCCAATTGACGTTCTCCCTCTCCTTCTTCCTCCTTCCCTGGTTCCTAAAATCAAAAATTAAAATTAAAAATAAATCTAAAAAGAAGGGGGGATTATATCTTGTGAAGAGACAGCAGTTAGCAGTTAACATCTCCAAAACTCTCTGAAGAACTTTCTGCCACCCCTCCCAGCCAGCCAGCAGTCCAACACTCACAGCCCCCATGACAGCTCAGAGGCCACAGCTGCCGGCCCAACACCTGGAAGAGCCACAGCGCAGGTGCACCAGGTGTGACCGGGACCTCCTCCGCTCGTGAGGGCCTTTGCTGCCCCAGGCCACTGCACTGCTCTTCACCCCCAACTCTAGACTCCGTCCCCAGGCTGATTCTAGACCCCAGATTTGACCTTGGGCTTGGTGCTGCTAAAAGCGGTGTTTTAATTTTTGCTCCCCTCTCTGTAAAAAAGCAGAATCACACATGCCCCAGAGAGATCCCCCTCGGTGGCCTCTACGTGCTGTCACCAGGCTAGGTGTCCTGGGAGGTGGGCCTCATGGTACAAGCGTGGCTGTGAACAGTGAAAGACCCTAGTGTCCTCGAAGTGCCTTCACGGTACAGCTTCAAGTGTAAACACTGCAACACAGCTAAGCCGTATGAGGTGTGCTGGGGAAGCTGAGTCCTGCTAGGGACCATCCATCCATCCAGGCCCATCCCTAGGACTGTAGTGTTTTTAATCAGGGGCGACCTGGAGCAGGCAGTCACTCCGTCCTAGGGAGCATGCGGCATTGCTTTAAACTTCTTTCCTGGCAGACGAGACACATTCTAGTTTAGAATTCTGGTGCCCTGCTTATTCGCTGTATGACCTTGGCCACTTTACCTGAGCTTTCTTAGCCTCACTGTGCTCATGTTTATGCATGGGGGTGAAAATGCTTCCCTTACAGAGTTTCAAGAATTAGAGAAAATATAAAAGTCAAGTGTCCAAAGGAGCCAGAGACCTGGCACCTATTCGGGGCTCAGTGTGTGGTTTCCATTGTCACTGTGGTGACCGTCATGTGAATGGATGCAGCACACTGGTGCAGGTCCCTGCCCTTCCACTTGCTGGCAGTTTGACCTGGAAGAAGTTGCATAGTTTGAGCCTTAGTTTTGACGTCTGTGAAATGCAACTCATAATTTAAAGCTCACCTAAGAAGATATATGCATGGTGAATGAGCATATGAAAAGATGCTCAATGCCGGATGTCATTAGGGAATTTAAACATTGAAACAAGAATGAATGCCACTATCCACCTATTAGAATGGCCAAAATCCAAAACCCCAAACGCTAGTGAGGCCGTGGGGCAATAGGAACCCTCATTCATTGCTCATGCAAAGGCAAAATGCTGCACCACTTTGGAAGGCAGTCTGTTAGCTTCTTAGAAAACTAAACGTGTTCTCACTCTTGATGTGGCCCAGCAATCAGACTCCTTGGTGTTTACCTAAATGAGACAAAAACGTAAGTCCACCCAAAAAACTGCACGTGGATGTTGAAAGAAGCAATTTTACTCATAACTCACAGTCTTGGGGAACAACCATGATGTCCTTCAGTGGGAAGGCATAAATAAACCCCACTACATCAGACAATGAAATGTTATTCAGGGCTGAAGAGAAATGAGCCATGGAGCTATTAAAAAAAAAACAACTGAAATTCATGTTACTGAGTGAAAGGAGCCAATCTGAAAAGCCCGAGTACGTTCCAACTCGCTGGATGGCATTCTGTGGAGACGGTCAGAAGATCAGTGGTCACGACCGGGTTGCGGGGAGGGGCGGAGGGGTGAAGGGGGAACTGACACCATTCGGATGATTTTTAGGGCAGTGAAACTATGCCATGGGATACTCTGCTCATGGATACCCATCATTATACATTTGTCAAAACCCATAGAACGCACACCACCAAGAGCGGGCTCTGATGTAAACGATGGACTTTGGGTGATAATGATGCGCCAACGCAGCTTCATCGGTTGTAACAAATGCCCCACTATGATAAAGTGTGGAAAACCGTTGGGCAGTTTCGTAAAATGTTCAACATAAATTTATCCTGTGACCCAGCAGTTCCATTCCCAGATAGCTATGGAAGACAAGTGAAAATTTAGGGCCATAAAAAGACATGTGCATGAATGTTCATAGCAGCATGATGCATAATAAGCTAGAAGTGGAAGAAATTTAAATGTTCACCATCGACCGTACCCCCAAACAGTGTAACACTATTAAAAACCAACAAACAATAGTGCATGCTACAACTTGGTATTTCTTCACTGGCCTCTTTCGGACCAAGTTGGGGGTTATCCCGTTTCATTCTGCAGGTGAGATGACGTTTGAATCGGATTTGATAGCTCCCATCATTTCTGCTTAATGTAACTATGAGGCTACATCCTAGATGCATGCAGTGAATTTCTAGCAGCAGCAGAAGGTATTCCTGAAAGAGCCCTTCGCCAGCAATCCTGTAATGGTAAATTAATCATAGGTAGTCTCCCTAATGTGTGCCCTCCCATCTGTGTAGCCTCGTGACACCCTTAATAAGCATCTGCTATTTTTTAACAGCTTTATGGAGGTATAATTTACATACCATAAAATTCTCTAAGTATACGATTGAATGATTTTTAGTAAATTTACACAGTTGTGCACCCATCACTACCATCCAGTTTAGAATAATTCCATCTCCCCACAGAGATCCCTCGTGCCCATTTCCAGGCAATCCTGCCCCACACACTGCTTCAGGCAATTAGTCATCTACTTTCCGTCTCTCAATTTGCCTCTTCTGGACACTGCATGCAATGGAATTGTGTGAGATTCGGTCTTTTACATCTGGCTCCTTTCACTTAGCATGTTGCATTGTTTGCTTTCTTATTATTTGATTTATTAAAAAGTTCTTTATACATTCTGGATATGTTATTTATCAAGCATATGATTTGCAGCCCTGGCTGGCGTGGCTCAGTGGATTGAGTGCCGGCCCTCGAACCAAAGGGGTACTGGTTCAACTCCCAGTCAGGGCACATGCCTGGGTTGTGGGCCGCCGCAGGGGGCGTGTGAGAGGCCAGCACACATTGATGTTTCTCCCTCTCTCTCCCTCCCTTCCTCTCTCTCAAAAAAATACATAAATAAAATCTTTTTTTAAGTATATGATTTACAAAATTTTTCCCACTATGTAGCTTGTCTTTTTATTTTCTTAATGGCGCCCTTTGAAGTGCAAAAGTTTTTAATTTTGATGAAGTGCAAATCCTCAATGTGTTCCTTTATGAGTTACGTTTTGGATGTGTATCGAAAAACTCTTTGCCTAACCAAAGGCCATAATATTTTTCTACTGTGTTTTTTCCTATAAGTTTTACAGTTTTAGCTCTTACACTTAGGTCTGTGTGAGTTTTGGGTTAATTTCTGTGTGTGGCATGAGACAAGGGTCTAACATGATCCAGAAATGTTACTTTTGCACGTGACCATCAAAACTGTTCCAGCACCAGTTGTTGAAAAAACTGTTCTCCCATGGAATTGTCTTGGCACATTTTTTAAGACAAAAAAACAATTGATCATCAGTGGAAAGTTCAGTTCTGTGCTCTCAATTCTGTTCCATGGATTCATTGCCTTCTTCAGGCCAACCCCACACTGCGTGCGTTATCTGTAACTTTGCAGGATGTTTTCAAGCCAAGAAATGTTAGTCCTCCAACTTTGTTCTTTCTCAGAATCGTTTTAGGTAGTCTGGGATTCTGGCATTTCTATGTAAATAGTGGGATTAGATTATTAATTTCCCCCAAAAAAATCTTGCTGATATTCTGATAGGAAATCATTTTATTGAATCTAAAAGCAGTCTGGGAATAATTGACACTGAGTACTTTCAAGGCTTCCTGTCCATGACTATGAAATATCTGTCCATTTATTTAGAACTTTATTAATTTATTTCAACTATGTTTTTTGATTGGCAGTGAATAAATTTTTCACTTCTCCTATTAAATTTATTCCGAAGTGTTTTATTCTTTTTGATGCTTTTGTAAATGGAATTGCTTTCTTAATTTCCTATGTGCATTATTGCCAGTATAGAAACAGTTAATTTTTATATATTGATCTTGTAGCCAGGGACTTTGCTGAACTCATATATTAATTCTAGTAACTTTTTGTTGTAGATTCTATAGGATTCATTTTTTTAGATTTTATTTATTTATTTTTAGAGGGAGGGGGAAGGCAGGGAGAGAGGGAAAGAAACATTCACGTGAGAGAGAAACATAGGTTGCCTTTCATACGCGCCCCAACCAAGGACTGAACCTGCAACCCAGGCATGTACCCTTACCGGGAATCGAACCAGTGACCTTTCAATTTGTGGGACAGTGACCAACCCACCGAGCCACACCGGTCAGGGTAATCCTTAGGAATTGTACATGTAAGGCCATCTACAAATAAAGACAGTTTTCCTTCCATCTTTCTTTCAATCTCTTTGTCAAGCATGTGCTATTGAATTTGAAATTTTGTAAATACTCAAAAGTAATGTAGAGGAGGTCCCCAGGGAAGATAATGTGAAAACATGGAGGAAGCAGAGCTTGCAGATTGGGGCTGGGGTGCCAAAGGGACCAGGGAGTCCCTGCAGTGAGCTCAGGCTCAACCGCTCATTTTTCAGGGCACTGGACTTGAGGCGTGGGACTGAAGGAGCCACTCTGGGAAAGGCACGCTCGGCTTTGATGGCCGGAACTTTGATGGGGAGACAGATGGTATACTGCTGTTGAGCCCCTTTCAGAGGCTCAAACTACTCCAGCATTTTTACTTTGTTCCTTGAAGAAATGGTTTGCTCCTTTCCCATTCATTCGGATGCCCACTTTGGCAAAGCAAGGACTAGCTGTACCCTCCCCCTTCCAACAGATGATGGGGAAGTAGTGACAAAAGATAGCCCACTCATCAGTCAAGAAGACCCAGCATCCATGAGCTCCTGCGCCACCTCCGCCACAATTCCAGACCTTAATAACCGTGCCTCTTTCTTTCTGGCGACATGCCTTTTAAATAATCCCTCATTATTTAACATGCAATGGCTATTATGGCTATGCGAGCTCTTATCTATTTATGCTGACTATTAATAAATTATCAGACCATATTGTGTGGGTTTTAATAACTCCATAGGAAGAGAAGCGTGGCCAGGAGGTGAAATCTCAAGCAATTACAAATTTGTAGGTTGAGTTAATTTTTTCCCAACACCAAAGCTGTTCATTTACAAGTAAATTAAATACACAGGCTGTTGTCCCTACTCAGGACTCTGGCCGTGCAGAGAGGAGGGACTCGCAGCTGACGCACACTTCCTGGTGGGGAGCTCCTGCAGAGACCTGCAGGCCTCAGCAGGACGGCCCACGCCAGAGCCTGGAGCTCGCTGTGTTGAAGGCGCTGAGCCCTGCCCTTCGCTGCAGGCTAAGAACATCCATCCTGACGGGAGTGTTGACAGCCACGGCCCTACCTGTGAGAGATTGAGGAGGGCTTTCAAACTGTATTATTCTAAATCAACCTCCAAACAGCACCCCCCTCCCCAAACTGGCCTGCTTGGCTGTTTCCCAGATGAGGTCCAGGAAGCCACATTGCACCCCTCACCCACATGTCTTTGCTTATTCTAAACAAGCAGGCAAGGAGGCTGTTTGCAGACCAGGATTGGAGTGTCAGCCAGAAAGATTCTCGATGAACTCTGCTCTGGGAGGTCAGGCAGAGGCGGAGAGGCACCAGGCTTCGGCTGCAAAATGGAAATGGACTCAAATCATTTTCTTGTCAGCCAGGATTTTAAAATCAATACCAAGCCTTCTTGATACATTCTTATGCTTTTTTTTTTCTTGCTGTCTGCTGAGGGTGATGATGAATTTCCTTCTCTGGGTACTTGTGGAAATAAAATCCTTATACCGTCCTTGGTACAAGTGTGCCTCATCCACACCCATCCAGGTGAGGATGCAGTGTGCATTCGCGGCATGCCAGACACCGTCCTCTCTCTCTGCTCTAAGGGGATGGAAGGCACCTTTCCTGCCTCATTGCTGCCACCTGGAAACTAATGACGGTCTCTCCCAGGATGCTGTAAGAAAGCATGAATGCAGGCGTATGACGGCTCCCTTGCTGCATTTGAATTGAGTATTGAGACAACTATTACTGTTTAGGGTCCTCACTCCTATACTTGCTACTGGAACAGAGACTTGGACATAAAACAAGCTCATTGTCTGGGATGGCTGCCCTAGAGGGTTTACTTAGGGGAGCATTCAAAAGAAACGAATCATCAGCCTGCCCCATGCCTGATGGGGGAGAGGGAGGTTCTTCTTTGAGGTCCCCTTCTCTTTCACTTAACCAGCAGGGAACGCTTGTGGAGTGACTGACAGGAAAGCAGGGAGAAAGTGAGGAAGGGAGGAAAGGAAGTAGGAAAGAGTGGGAGGGCGGGAAGAGGGGTCATAAATTCCAGTCTGTCCGTTCATCCTTCAGTCTTGATTTCAGCACCTGCTATGTGACAGGGTGCTGGAGATAGAGGCCCCGCCCTCCAGGGCTTGATTGACAAGCTGGGGCGCAGACAAGGAATGTTAGCAGGCAAAAGTAGGTGGGGCGGGTAAGTTCTGCCCTAGGATAAGCACAGCAGGCTTGGAGCTCAGAAGTTGGGTGTTCAAGTCCCCTCAGGTTTTTCTGAGAGCAGGTTCTACTTCCACTCATCATGTATGTGAGCGGGAGATGGGTTGGGGAAGTTGGGCAGAGGGAACAAAACATGCAAAGTCTGGGGAGAAATGACCAGCATAGTCTAGCAATTCTGACTTGTGCAGGGTAGAGGAAGGTGTGGGCTGTGGGGCTAGTGTGGTTCCTGGTCAGTGCCACATGGAGCGTCAGGGAAGGGGCTGTGTGCAGGGTCTGAGACACAACCCTGAGAGCAAGGGGGCCATCAGGGTAGTTGGGCGGGAGAAACCTGACCAGACAGGACACGTAGTTAAGACCCCTCTGGCTGCACTGGGCATGGGAGGGCCTAAGGGAACACGGCTCAGCAGCCGTGTTAGGAGGCTGCGAAGGCGGGTTGTGGCCTGGCCCAAGGGTGGCCTGGGGACGAAAGGAATCCAGTGCCCTGCCCCTCATCCTCAGCAGGCATTCCTGATGGAGGCACCAGACTGTTCTGGCAGCGAAGGGCAGGAGATTTAAACCAAGAAAGCGGGTTTTTAATAGAGAAAAGGCACAGTCCTGCCATGGAGCCCTGGGGAGCTAGGACAAGTCGAGGACAAGTCAGGAAGGACCGGCACCATACTCTACAGTTGGATGGTGAGGGGTGAAGAGCACCAGGCGTGGATTTGGAGACACTGGGAGCATTCCAACCGTGATGCATCGGGCCCAGGGCTCAACAGGCCCCGGGAGATCCAAATATCTCAAGTTGTGGGGGGCAGCAGCAAGGCTTTGGAGAGCACAATGGGGTTCATTCATGAACTTACCCAATTGCTCCTGTTACCACAGTAACATTTCAAGGGTTTGCAGATCTGGGAGAAAAGAGAAAGAAAAAAAGAAAAACCCTGAGTTACAGTACTCAAAGCAAATTAGGTCACTGTTACGAGTTATTAATTTTAATGCATTAAGAGAAGTGTGCAGGGGGGAGTGAAGGGCTTTAGAAAAAACGCAGCAAATGGGAAACAGCAAAAAGTACAACAATAATTATGCTGAAAGCGAAGTGTAGTGTTCCATAAAATGTAAGAAATGAACAAATTACACGCCCCTTCTTCCTCCTCCCTCAAGAGTGGTTAGGAGTGGGGGAGCGGGGAGGGTGGCTCCCCCACAGCGTTCTGATGCAATTACGGCCTCACGTTTCACGTCTTTGTGTGTGTCGAGTGGTGTTACTTAAGCCAAGCTGAGATTCAGCTATGAAAGGAAAGCACAGAGGGGCATTTTTCTGGGCTGAGTTATGTTTAGTGTGGAATTGCTCTTAGGCAAATGTGCAATGTGATGAGGGGAAATTGGAAGCCGTGAATAGATTCTCCAGGAGCTTTCGTGCCCAAGGGGGCTCTGGGCAGGCTGGGTCGCTCTTGGTTTCTGGGCCCGGCTGGCGCGCTCTGGCAGCCAGCCTCCCTGATGGAGCTCTGGCTCCTGCCTGTGAAACTGGGTCAGGTGCCGCTCCAGCGTGAAGAGGCTTTGTGTGCTTCTGTTCTGTCTTCTTTGACTGCCCTTCGTGTTGCTGTGGTTTTTAAAATGTGTTTGTTTTCTATCTGTTTGGTTTTGCTTTGTGGTTTTGGGAGCAAGTCAGAATAACGTGAGTTGCAGATGGTGTCATGTATGCGACTGGCTTCCTTTATTGTATTCACAAAAGGTGTTCCCCCACCCCACTCATTCTCCCTGAACACACCCGCATCACCCATGTGCCCTCACCTTTCTCCCCTTTGCTCCACACTTGGATGGCATTTGGGGCCATTCGGCACATTTCAGATTTGGGAGGAGGTCAGGACGCCACTCCCTGCGTTGGCTGAGTCACCTCACTCAGCTTCATGGGGACTGAACACCCTGTTCTCCTTCAAACTCTCTTCCCCTCTGGCTGGTGTGATACTCTTCTCTCGGCGGCCTTTCCTGCACTCTCTGGACCCTGCTCCTACCCACCTTCTTAAAAGCTAGCTCCTAAGGAGTCCACAAAACTGAACTTGCCTCCCCTTCCCCACTCCCCGTTTTCTCTGAGTGACTTTATTCATTCTTTCTCCTTAGCAGAGCAATCAGGGATTTGCTCCTGACTCCCAAAAAACATGGCTTTTCCCTTCTACAGGAGCTCAGAGGAAGCATCCCTATCCTTGCAGCTCATAACTACTGCGATCCCATCTGCTTTAACACTGAACTCCATTTGCCCCTCTCCTCGGTGGCCGCTTCCTTTCCCCTCCCCAAGCCAACGCATAAAACAAAGCAAACGATATAAAAAACCCAACCCCACTCCTCCTTTATTCCTTACTGCCGTGACAGTATGGCATCTTCCAGCCAGTTGTGCGCTGAGGGGCCTTGGGTGTGCATGCAGAGAGTGCTCCTGAGACAGTCCCCAGTCCTCCCCTTCCTCCTGCTGCCACTGTCACTGTGAGGTTCCAGCCCCTATCCTGGGAAACGGGGACAGTCTGCAGGGTCTCCCTTCCCGAGTCCATTCTCTACGCTGATTTCGGAGTCCTCTTTCCAAACCCCGCCCCCACCCCACCGTAGGGCAATGCTTGTCTGTGGACCTGGACTAGCTTCCCGTTGCCTAAACGGTGGTGTGGGGAGCCTGAATTTCTGGTCACACTTCCCTGCCCTGGGATGCAGACACACATCCACTGCGAGTTCGGTGCCTCCTCTTTCCTCTGGCGGAACCCATCCCGTCTCTTCTCTGCCCAGCAAACCCCTCCTGGTCCTCCAGGCCCCGGAAGCCCCAAGGTGGAGTGCATCTCCCGCCCCGGGCTCCTGAAAACACCTTCTCTGGAGACTTCTCACAAGCCTGTGTTGGACTGTGCACATTCTGACACCCCTGTTGGCTTCTAAACTCCTTGAGTGGCACATCCTCGAGCCCTCCTCCAGATCCAGGAAGCTTTCGTCCTTTTTATTCCTTATGCGTGTTTTATTTTTTTCCTCAACTGAATCCTCCACTTACAAATGGAAAGGTTCTGAGGTGTCATTATAACCTGCTCGAGACAGTGGATCCCAAAGAAGGCGAAGCCTAAGCGAATTGAGAAGAAGAGGGGCTGGCAACCCCGCCTGGGCCATCTCCGCGGGTGACGGTCATCTCCCAGGTCTCACGTTCTGAGAATGGGCGCTGTGAGACTCGGACACACGAGCTCTCCAGGTGGATGACACAGCGAGCCCCGGGCCTGGCCTTCAGGACGATGGGGCTGGAGGTCCTGGGCCCCGTGGGCAGGGCCAGGGTGGGAAAAAACGCTTGGAGTTCTGGCTTCTTCTCTGCTCTCTCATTCAGTGACTACAGTAAAAAGCGCATCCACACTTTCCAGAAAGTAGTCCAAAGGGAGAGCGGCCAAGAGAATTTTTATTTATTAAAATGTATTATTTGCATGACAAAGAAAGAACACTGTAAGCCTTGTAGAATCTCACGGAAGTCTGCCAGCTCTCAGGCCTGGCGTTGCTACACAGGAGCAAAGAGAGTGGTGTGCATGATTGGGCAGAGCCTTTAGACGCAGGTGTGCAAACACGCCATCAGAATGCAACCAGTGTTTACGGAGTCGCCACTGGGTGCCGAGAGCGCACTGTGTGCACGCGCACGTGTGTGTGTGTGCCGTAGGGAGCTTTCCCGGTCCCAATTCATAAGGCCCCATCTCCTCTCTCTCCAGCACATCCTGGACACTGGGGGGGGGGGGGAGCAGGTTCTCTTTTTCAGAAGCTAATTTACCTGGCGAGTGCAAAGCTCCATTTTAATTGATTGTATCTTTCAAGATCCAAGTAACCCGTAGTCTCAGCTCGGTTGTCAATATTTTGCCGACTCTGTCCCTTGGCCTTTCACATGTAGACGGAACCGGCAGAGAGCTGCTGTCACGCTTGGGATCAAAGGGAAGAGAAGCTCAGGGTAATAATCTGCTTTTTATTTTTTCCCCTCACCTTTCCTACATCCTCTCTCAGATCCACTAAAACAGGGAGCAATCTATAGCAAGAAGGGAAACTTCTGACCAAAACATCTTTCTCCCTTTTCTTTCTGTTTTTTCCCTGCCCTCTTGAGTATTCAGAAGCTGCCCAAACATCAGAGTTTTCCATGGTGCTGGACTGTGCACAGCACCACAACCTGGGTGGGAAGGGACATGCTCGCTGGAGATTTTACAGCTCTTCTTAGACCTATGCCAGGTGGCTTCTGTCACCCTCCCAGGCACTATTCTGGCAACAAGTCACCGGGGCAGCAGTAGAGACGGTTGAGAGCCTTCTGTAGGTCCAGGGGGTCATGCAGAAATGTGAATTCAGTGAGGAGTAGCACCTGATCGCAAGCTCCACAGGGGAGTCTCAACAGTCCCAGCCACGGCTCTACCTCGGCAGGACTGGGGGGCACAGGCACACAGACTTACAACAAGGAAATACTCAAAATAACTCGAACCAGTTTCAGTGACGACATTGGGTGCTGTGCTAGGAATGCTTCATGTTCTCTTTCATGGTCGCAACCCACGAGGTAGAGATATTTCTCTCCATTTTACAGATAGGAAAACCAGCCTACTTAGGTGAGGCTGGTTACCGCCATCAGGTGGTCAGCCTGGACTTCAAACCCAGGCATACCAGGCTCCTGCCCTTTGTCACTCAGGGGCAGTGTGGACCTCTCGGGTTCTGTTTACCACACCCTCTCTGCCCCTGGAGAGGTGGGCTGGGGCCTGCTGTGGTGTGTGGACAAGGAGTCTGAGGCATGGGGACGTGGTGGAGGCTCAGGGCATGCAAGCTTGCAGTCATCTAAGGACACAGAGGACGAGGGCCCTGTGGCTGCCATGCCCAGGGCAGCTTATGCTTTTGGAATGGATGTCCCAGACGCAGGTGTGGCTGTTTTCTGTCAGCTCCCACCTGGCAGAGACCCCTGTCCGCTGACTACTCAGGTGCTGTGGGGGGCGGGGAGGTGAGGGGGCAGAAAGCAGGAGTCTGGAAACACTCACAAAAGCCAATGACCTCAGGGCAGGAGATGGAGGGTGGGCAGGGCACACAAGGTGATTATAAGGCTTTTCTTGGCAGTGACTCCAGGATGTTGACCATCGGGCCCTGTGTAGAATGAAGGTGGGAAACTGGTGGTCCATGACAGCAGGAGGACACAACACCAAGGAGGCGAGGGCAGGCTAAGCAAGCTCGCAGTCCCTGACGTCTCCAGCTCAGCCCTCATGCCAAGCTCAGCTCGGGCCTGACAGCCTCTCCCATGTAATTCATAAATCATCCCTGTAAGTCTCAGGCAGCCTCTGTGACTCCATGCCTGTGTTATGCACAGCCACTACGTGTTCCTACTCTCCGCCTCCTGGCAGCCTCCTCACACGTGTGCGGCCCCCGACACCTGTCAGGACACTTGAATGTGCGCAGTAGATCCCAGCAGCAGTGACAGCCCGGGGAAGGGGCGGAAAAGCCTTCCAGTTAGCAGTGGGTTGTGAGGTGTGCAGCAGGTGGAGAGATGGCAAAGGCACACCAGCCAAACCTTCGAGAAGGCTCAGGATCCCACCACCGCACCCCTGGTCTTCACGGTGTTGGTGGGACAGGGCAGAGCAGATAGCTGGCACCTGGTTCATCACCCCAGTCTGGCAAGGGCCAGCGTGAGGGCAAGTGTGGGAGCAGCCACGTGTGATTGGGGAGGCAGAGACCCCAGTGGAGCAGTGACTCATTTTCTTCAGTCCTTCCAAATCCCCAAATGCCCCTGCCACTCACTGCATGCCACTCTGGGGCCGGTTGCCAGGAGGGAGGGAATGGAAGCTGTGGACCCGGTGTGAGAAGCCCAATGTGTTCCTTATTGCAAACATGAAAATACAATAATGGCATAAAACAGATGGGTATTATGCTTGCGGCATGCCCGGAAATCCTCTTTATTTTAGATCCCAAACCTTTGTTCATTGAACAAATATTTGTGGAGCTCTTGGTAAGTGCCTGGTAGCAAGGTAGGTGCTGGGAGGGAGCTCTCTGAAGGTGTGTGCAGGAGAGCGAGGAGACCTGCTTTGAGTCCTGCCAGATCACTCTCTGCAGTGAGGAGAACGAGCAAGCCGGAAAGGGAGGGCCAAGCAGCAAAGCTGGCTGCGTGGATTCACCCAGGTGAGGGATGACGGGGCCTCAACTAGGACGGTGGAGAAGGAGCAGTGCGGAAGTATCCAGAGATGTCAGATCTACTAGCCAAAAAGCCACTTATTTACAGAGTGTTTCCTATCTCTGAGGCACTATGACAAATGCTGGAAATAGAGTAGTGAGCACTATTTAGTGGTAAGATAAAAAATAGATTAGTGATTGGTCACAGGGCCTGAGGGAAAATAAGAAGCCACAGACAACTGCCCCTCTAGTTTCTGGTTTGAATAAATGGGTAATATGTGTAGGGGGGTGGGAAGAGCCACTTCCAACAATGGGATGATAAAGTTTGGGGGCAAAGCCAGTGAGTTCCAGTAGATATTTGACTATGTGGGGCTAGAACTCAGGAGAGAAACCTGTTCTGGAATTATGGGCAGAACTCTCAAGGAATACCAACATTTAAGAAAGGGGTGGGGTGGGGAAAAGGGTCCACAAGACAAATTAGGAAGGAATGCCCAGGAGAGCATCCTGTCGTGGAAGCCAAGGGGAGGACCGTGTCTCACTGAGAGAGAACCAATTCTTGTGACACAAAGACTGACCCATGGTCACTGGAATCTAGAGCAGTGAGGTCATTCATCCTGAGAGAGTCGTTTGGGAGGCAGGGGAGACCTGGACACCAGAACGCTGTGGGATGAGCATGGCTTGGGGGTCGGAAATGAGTATGGGGGAGCTGACAACTCTTCTTTCAAGAAGGTTGGCAGTGGAGAGGAGAAGGGGAGCAAGCAGCTGCAGAAGAGTATGGATGGAGGGAGGGGGGTGGTGTGTTTTATTTCTTTTCGAGATGGAGGAGACTTCCATCCTGTAGAAGAAGGAGAGAGGGTAACATTGGAAGGAGGGGGTCCGTGGAAGTGGGAGGGAGGAGAATCCACGACACAGACGGAGGGATTAGCCTTATATGGCCTTGGTAGGCTCTTCTCAGGTGACGGAGGAAGGTGGGGGCATGAGGACAGACGAAGTCAGGTTGATGGCCTGGAGACCAGACACTGAGAAAACACTCACTCCTTGACTTCTGTTTTCTCTGGGAAGTAGGGAGATCATCTGCTGCGAGTGAAGGCACTGGTAATGCTGAAGAAGGGTGGGGAGGTTTGTACAAAGGGCAGGCAGATCTGAGTACAGAAGCACAGAGGCATTGGAGGTGGGGTGAAGGGGCCAGTCGAAGTTGCAGATTTGTATATGAACAGGCCCAGTCTGAGTGTTGGGATAATCTGTCCACCAGCTCCCAGGATCCCAGAATTAGGCCCAGGGGAGGCAGGTCTTAAAGGTTCGGAGGTTGGGTTTTCTAAGAAGGTGAGGTGTGAGGATGAGGGGTTTAAGTGCCATGGGTGAAGGCGTGGGCCCTGGGGTCTGAGCAGGAGAGGAACTGCATGGACAGGGGTCTGTAGGGTGGAATGCAAAGGGGCGAGAGACGAGGGGACTCAATGATGCTCAAGAACGTATCTGTCTTAGAACATATTCTGAGAACTAGCCGAGTAAGATCAGGAAAATTAGGAAACCATGATCAGGAAAATAAAGTACTTAAATTTATTTTTTCCCCAAAACAAAGGGCCATGACTGCCTCATAAGGAAAAAAAAAATGAATGTCAGTAGTGACTCTTCACCTGAGGACTTCTTTACCTAGAATCCCAAATCCAGATCAAATGGATTAAATCCCACAGTGAAATGAAGATCTTTGCATCAGGAGAGATTAACTCTGCCTTTCGTTCATCAGGGCAGTGATTTGATGGCATCATTACAGTTCTGTGCGTTTATCTCTGTCTAATCAACGGGTCTCTCGGGATCTACAGGTGCGTGCTGGGGTGATAAAAAAGGCATTTTATGGGTAGGAGCGGCAGTGGGCGCGCATATCAGACTGTGTAAAGGCAATAAAGCATGGTAGTGAAGAGCATGAGTTTGGGCTCAAATTCCTGACCCAGGCACTTATTGCCAGTTTGACTTTAGGAAAGTTCTTTAATCTTCCAGAACTTTCATCTATACAAGAGGGAGAATGATAAGTACTTCATGGGATTGATATGAAGATTAAATGACATAATTAAATGATGGAATTAAATGATATAAACACATTCAGCATCGTGTCAAACAAGTAGTAATTGTTCAATAATGATGATCAATGGTGATAGTAGTATTTATTGATACTACTTGAAGGGGAAGGACAAGTTAGCCTCCAGATACCTCCCTGGATATCAGCGTCGTGCCTGCATTAGCCTTTGCCAGCTGAGCTCGTCCCATACGACCTACTCCGGCAGTGTCCACCTGTCCCCTTAGGAGCCGTGAAACTCTCAAGGCCTCAACACCTAGTCTGCAAGTCAGGTATTCCTATTTAACCCTCCCTATCAGGGAGCGGGTTTCTCTTGCAGACCACAGCTGACAGTGCAAGTTCAAAAATCATCTGCACGACTGGCCTCCCCAACTCAAGCACGTCCTCAGCCACGGCAGCCTGAGCCACCGGAACAGCCTGTTCCCAGCTCTGTTATCTCCTGCAGCCAGAGGCTCAGGCTCGCCTCTGATGTGCCGAGGCCTTGGGTGGTGGCGCGACATCAAGGACCTAGTTATTAATTATTCTAATTGTCATTCCTCACCACAGCCAGAACTGCCAAGGTTTTAAAGTGGTTTCCATCCTCCGATCCATAAGCTTGCCCTTGGCTTGTTGAGCCAACCACACTAGTTTAACAGAGTGATTTTAATTACTCCACTGGAACTACAGACAGAAGGAAGTGAGGGGAGTAAGTGGCTGTGGTCGGGGCTCAGCCAAAGGGCACTGCCCTGTCTTAGGGGAAAAGACACCCACCACCCGACCTGCCCCCGCCCACAGTGTGGCAGCGTTCTCACTGAGGGACCAGACTTCCTGAAACCCACAAAGCTCCTTTGCTTCCATTCCACAAGTTACATGTTTGTTTACTACTTGGAAGGTGTGACTATCTAAGCTGATGCTATAAAATTTTATGTCCTTGGGTCTGTAACAATACCTCACTCTCCTCTCTCTAGTGTCAAAGAAATGTCTTCAAGTTCCGATTCCCCAGTCTCTCTAGTGAAAGCAGACCAGGAAGGCCTTGCACTCACTTATTGCCATCAGCTGGCAGTGGCCGCCCAGCACCCAATGAAGGGAACGAGGCTGGGAGAGAACCCTGTGCTTGATTAGCGGTCCTCCGTGGGCACAGGGAGGGACAGAGGGAGGCCCCTTTCGGAGTGTTTGCAGTCCCTGTCAGAGACGACAAATTTCTGGGAGGCAGGAAATGCATTATTACAGTTCTCTGTGTAAATGTACCCAACGCATCTCATGAATGATTGATGATGATGGCGAGGGATGTTTATGCAGAGATACAGTAATTTAACTAGTTAGCAAAAATCTCATGAGTGGCCTCAATCCCGTCAGCTTGCTTCTCACCTTGTTGGAGATTAAGCAACTCCGCTTACGAAGACTTCACTTCTAACACCCAGACTACCTGGACGGTCTAAGTACTGCTGTAAATAGTGGGCACCAAGTTGTCAAAATAAATGAAGGGGAAAGTTTTGCGGTGTGGCAAATTCTGCTCTTCTGCTATCAAATCATGTTTATTTGCTTACAATTCACTGGATGTCCCCAGTACCCAGCTATACATTGGAGGCTCAGCTGGACACACACAAGGGACAGGGAACGGCATTATGAGCAAATGAATGACAAGCATCTTTTTTCCCTGGTAACATTAATCTCACTTAAGTCATGTGTCCTTCAACAGCTAGTTCGTGGGTCTGTGTCTTTCCTCAGGGAGGTGTGTGTATTATTATGTGCTATTATGTGCTATCCTCACATCCCTGAGAATGCAGAAAACTGGTTTCCCAGACGGCAATAAACATGCCAGAGATCAGTGCAGAGTCTTATGGAAGCTCAGCTCGGGGAGATGAGTCACAGGTTCTAAATTCTGCCCTGTCCCTGTAGCTATGTAATCACACACCGAGTGGAATAGAGAGTTCAGCAATTACCAAAGGCACAGCCAGGAACGTGTACCAGGGACACTGTTGGGTTGGAGGGAGTCCTAAGCACCCCACTGCTTCTATCCCCGCATTTGCCAGAAGCTTCACCTGACTCTGAAGTCTGTCTCTAAGCACAGGAAACTAGTGGAGGGCACAGAACAGTATCTCTTGCCACCAGAAATTGCGGCAACTACCCCAAATCTTACACTGGGAACTATGTTACTCCATTCATCATTACTCATTACCCATAAAACCTGCATCAGTAGGGTGACCAACTGTGCCTGCCGGAACAGCTGCGGGAGAAGCCCTGCCACCCTGTGATGACAGCCTTCAGCTGAGGCGTCCGGCATTAGGAGACCCTGGGATGCTGGGCCAGGCCTAGTTACCTGTCTGAACCTGCATTTTCTTTTTATTTTAATTTGTTTTTTTTTTTCATTTTTATTTTTGATTTTGAGAGAGAGAGGAAGGGAAGGAAAGAAAGAGGGAGAGAAACACCAGTGTAAGAGACAAACATCGACCAGTTGCCTTCCGCAGGCACCCCTGACCGGGCACCAGACATACGAGCTAGGCACGTGCCCTGACCGGAAATCGAACCTGTGACCTTCGATTACGGGACAGTGCTCCAACCAACTGAGCCACACTGGCCGGGACCTTCATTTCCTTTTTACAGGTGTGAAAATTAGAAGGTTGGACTGGGTGATCACTAATGTTCTTTCCAGCTCCAAAATTCCTATTCAAGCTTTAAATTTATATTCAGTAAAATTCCAACTGGCACTCATCTCTAAACTGGAATCTCCCCTACCATGATCTGTAAGCACATTTGTTTATTTTACTTTTTCATGAAGAAGGAAAAAGTCTTCTACAATTAAGCCTCACAGCCTGGCTCTCTACCCTGATCAGTTATGTTTATTTATCTAATCAGAGTCTCGGAGAATGTTCAGAAGTGTCTGTTTCTCTCACATGGCTGTTTGGCTCTCGATAGGATCTTAATGAGTGGTTCTCCAAGTGTGGTCCCAGGAGCAGCGTATCAACACCACCTAGGAGCGCATTAGAATGCGATTCTGGCGCCCAGCCCCTCAAGGGTGACTTTATCTTTGTTACCCTCCCAGAGCATCAGTGGAACAGAACTCATCGGTAGGTGTGGAAGTGCTGTGAAAGGTTGCATACATTTTACATGTGATTAGACTTGTATCCATCCACACACTCATTTAACAAATATCATGTATCCTCCATGTGCGACAGATACAGTCCCAGGTCTGGAGAATGACACCTGAAGAAGACGGATGAGGCCGTCACTGTCACGGAGCCAGATTCCTTATTGGGTCCTTTGTGAAATATTTTGTTATTTTGCAAATGGTTATAGAATCCATTTCAAGATTAGGGTCTGATCTCTCAAGAGAATGGAAAAATGTGGAATACCTGAGAAGAGTAAGATCAGGCTGTACCTAGTGTAATGAAGAATGAGTTGACTACAGCGTGACTAAAGCAGCATGAGGCACAGGACAGAACGTAGGAGGACATTGGATACTTGTCAAGCTGGGCCTCGATGGGGCAGAAGGCTTGGGTGGATGGGGCTGTAGTTCTCATCCAGCTTTTAATGCTAGAGTTCTGCCGTTTTCGTCTGAGTCAACTGTCCTGGCTTGTCTTGCACAAAACTGTATACTATTCATACATGGAGGGCAGCAAAGTATAAAACTCCCAAGCTCTTTCCTAGAATCGTAAGTGGCCAAATCTCTGCCGTCTGAGATCTGAGACCAATGAGAAGAGACAAATATTCATCAGGTGGATGGATTCCAGGAGAGATGTTTAGAATTGGGGTTTTAATCCTTAGCCACTATCATTGACAAGCAGCTGCTTTTTCCCCTTTTAAATCCAGAGCTAAAATTCAATTTCCTGAACTTTATGAAAAGAAATGAAAAATATCCTGGGGGTGGGGGAGAGAAGAGTGGCTCGAGAGAGATTTGGGACTTCAAAAACCCTCAAAAATCTTTTAATGAATTAAGTGTAAAGGAATCAGAAACATACCAATGAAATCCCCCTTGATATCCACATGGTGCGGACAGATTCAAGAGGGAAGATTCCAGCAATGAAGTCTGCTGTTATTTATCAAACCGAAACCATTTGAGATGCCTGGTGAACTCCAATATTGTCTAATCATATCTTTCTCATAACAGTCTCTTCTCCCCAAAGGCAGCAGTGGAAGGAAAGGCCTAATTAAGAAACATTGGTTTTTAAGGTCAGAGTCTTAGGGGGGTGTCAAATTTGCCTGCACCGAGTTGTTTGTGATGTTTACGCTGACCCACAGATGCACTGTGAATATACAAAATTAAAATGTTAATTGTCTAATCCTGTGCTCTTTTTCAACATACACTTGGCAAGACTTGTTGCATGTTAAGTTCGAAAACAGTAAATTTCCAAGCTGTCACAATATTGAGGTCTCATGTGTATTGCTTGCTCTGCATAATTAATTGTAAAGCGATAATTTGTACACTAAGTTATTTTTGTGCGAACATGAAAGTAAAAGTCTCAGCGTATTTGCCTCCAGCGGGCAGAGAGAACAGTGAAGTGGTACGTGCTACCCCCACGTTCGCCACGCCCTCCTTTCATCAGGGCGGCTGCCAAGGTCACAGGAGAAATCCGCTCAGGCCTCGGCACTGGCCTGTGGTTAACCCTGTCCACTACTTGCCAAGTCTCATCCTTTCTTGAAGTTGTCCCAGCTAGTGGAATCCTCTCTGATCTCCCTCCCTCTGAATTCTGATGACCCCGTAGTCTGTATACATAAGTTATCCCTGAATTCGGTACTCTCTATAATATTTTTTAAATTATCACCAGAGGATATGCCTTTATTGATTTTTGAGAAAGAGAAGGTAGAGCGAGCGAGCGAGAGAGAGAGAGAGACATCAATTGGTTGCCTGCCAAATGCTCCCCAACTGGGAACTGAACCTGCAACCTAAGTATGTGCCCTGACTGGGAATCGAACCTGCAATGTTCTGGTGTACCGGATGATGCTCCAACCAACTGAGCCACCCGGTCAGGGCTCTACTATTCTTTCTGGGGCTCACTGTGTTGGTAAACTCTTGGAAAACAGAAACCATACCTCATAGTTCTGTGTCTTGCAAATCATTCTGCAGAGTCCTAAGAATATAGTTGTACTTGATAGGTACTTGCATTAGCTTGACTGCTGTAACAAATAGCTCCAGAATCTCAGTGGCCTGCAATAGGAAACGTTTACCTCTCATTCATGGCACAAGTGGGTGGTAGCTCTGCTACATGTGGCTTTTCATTCTGGGGCCCTGGCCGAAGGAGTGGCACCGATCTGGGACAGTCATATCTCATGAGAGATGGCAGAAAGTGGCCAACCCACTCCAGAGCCTGCATTCAAAGCACCTGCTCACATGTGGCATGCAGCACTTCCGCTCATATTCCATTCACCAAAACAAAGGCCCGTGTGAGCCTGACGATGGGGGGCGGGGGAGAAAACTCTGCCGAGAGAGAACACTGCAGCTCACATGGCAATAGCGATGGGTGGCAAACTCTAGTCTCTCCTCCTCCTGCCGTCCGTCCTACTGCGGGTGGAGAGCGATGGCCTGCTTGTCATGCGCATGAATTACTGACTGCCTAGCAGTGAGCCCCGCAAAGCACATACGTGGCTTCCAAGCACTGAGACCTCGCCTCTACTCCGGGCCCTTCACCATCTCTGTGCATTCTACCCTGCCGGGCCACTTCCAGCGTTCTTTCGTCCACTCTTGGGGAGGGTCTCTTCCCAAGCAGAGTTGGGAGGAGGGACCTTTTCTTACAGAAAGCATTCTTTGGACTTCAAACTACAGAAATGACTCCAACTGGCTGAAGCCATAACGAATTTGGTTGATTAACACAACCAGAAACCCAGAGTTAAACACTAATGAACGAAGGCATGGGGTCTGTTTTTCTCTCTTCATCTTACGCCCTTCTTCCTCCATGGGCTATCTTTCCCCCAGGCCAGCCCCCTTCATGGCTGCAAGACAGCTGCCAATGGCAAGCCAGGCTATGTGCTTCTGGGCTTACGTCACTTAGGAGGGAGTGTGTGTCTTTGTATCACTCTGAGAGTGAGGTAAGTTCTCAAACACCCTTTAGCATCCCCTTGGCATCTCATTGGTCTAAACAGGACCACTAGCCCAGAGCCGAACTGACGGATGCCAGGGGGATAGATAGCCCTCAGACCAGCCAGGCTCATCCAGGGAGCTGGGCATTTCCCTAAATGGTGCTGTTGCTATTCAGTGGAAACACAGAGTAGACTCGGGGCAATGAAGTGCCTCTCCAACCACAATTGGAAAACCTGGTATCACCTGCAGTCACTGCTGGTCCCAGACACCTCATGGAGAAAGGGTATCAAAAGACGAGAGAGATGAGCCCAGTTTCCCCAGTCCCTGCCCCACAGGCTGGAGAATGGCAGCCTCTGATCTCTGGGTGGTTAAGCCAGAGGTACATTCTCAATTGCACCTGCCTACCAGGCAGCTCCTGTTAACTACAGTTGCTCGGCTGAGAGCCTTTTCAAGGCAGTAGCTTTTCCCCAGGCTGTTGCCTCTCTTGCCTGCTTTGACTGCCTGGTGCGCCCACATGTCACGACTCAGCACCTCACAGTGTGTTATCACGATAAAACAGTACTGGTAGTTGGGATAACGAATGCAGCCCATCACTGGGTTCCATTAGCCCACCAGGCCTCTCTGGGCTACACTTCACCTGCCATGCCAGTGGGAGCCAAGAGTGGGAGGCTGGTAATTAGGTTGATACAGCAGGAGGCTTTGTGATGTCTCAAATTGGAATCAAAGGCCCTGGAAACATAATGAATGGCAGAGGCAGGAGCCCCATAGCTACACAGCATGGACTCGTGGAGGAAGGCGAACTTCTTCTCCCCTTTTCTGTTCATCAGGATCTTATCCCGAACTAATAGGCAGGAGAAGTTATTTCTCTCTCACAGCTCCTGGCGGGTCTCTTGTTGTGTGTGTGTGTGTGTGTGTGTGTGTGTGTGTGTGTGTGTGTGTCTTCTTGGATGATGCCGAGTGAAATGCTAGGATCTTCACACAGACTCGCTGGAGGAGTGTCGATGGGAAGGGGAAATTAGAGTGGAGAGAAGTGAAGACGTGGTCCAGAGAGGTGCAGAGAGGGCAGGGTGGGGAGATGATCCCCAGCCCATGTGTCAGAGCTTGCTTCTTGGAGGTAGACTGTGAGCACATCTCCAAGGACAGTGGCTACTTGTACTGGCAGTGCTACTAGTAGTACTGACTACTGGTGTTTTGTCCTATCTTGTCTTTCCTTTTCTTTAATCCTCACCCAAGAATATGTTTACTGATTTTAGAGAGGGAGAAGGAAAGAGAGAAACGTTGATCGGTTGCCTCCCATATGCTCCCCAGACCAGGGATTGAACCTGCAACCTAGGGATGTACCCTGACCAGGAATTGAACCCAAAACTTTTTGGTCCATGGGATGATACTGCATCCCACTGAGCTACCCAGCCACAGTCTGCCTTGTCTTTCTGAAAGGAGAGTTGGTCTCCAGACTGACCTTCTGGAAGCCTGCCTCACTTCATCCAGGCTTCCTGACTTAGCCCAGCTCTTCTCAGGGGTCTGAACAATGGTTTGGAGTCCTGCATGGGTGCCTGCAGCCGGAAGCAGCTCTTGGGACTTCTCTCCCGGTCTCTGTAAGTCATCCACATGCTATTCTTATGAAAACATCCCACCATGCACTGGGGCCCAGGAAAAGGAATTCCTTCACAATGGTGCCTCTGCCCCAGCCCCACTCCCACCCCTACCTCTTCCTTGGGGAGAGGAGAGGAGAGGAACAAACAGAAATCCCTTCTCTGGCTGCCTGTAGCCAGCAAGGCCACAGAGGTAACTGAATGGCTGGACAGCAGTAATGCTAGCGTGCCCCACTCTGTCTCTGTGACAGAGTTGGCCCTGCATCCACCCAGACTTGACCAGCAGATGCATTGGCCACTTCCCTCTGTCTGCAGAATCTCCATTAAGTTTCTTTAGTTAAGCAAGTGTCAGTGTTTTATTCAAGGTGAAAAACTGTTTTCCAAGTCTGACAACAACACCATTTTCAAAGAAGAATCTCAGCATAGTGACTCTCTTTTCTTGGTTGCCACCTTCCCCATTTGTAGCTCCTACTTGGAAAGGAAGGAGGAGCCTGGAAATATGGAGTCATTATCATCATCACCAGTACCCTCTCTTCCTCTGTCAATACTTAGGACTTCACATTTCTTGTCCCCTGCCACCCACCCTCTTCTGCCCCCTCCTGCTGATCAGAGTGACTCTCTCCCCCACAGAGGATAGCGTACAGGAAGAGATTCTGTGGCCCGGGGGTCTTACAAAGCCCACCCTTCCTTCTGCCTGCCAGTTGGAACATGCATCTTTCTGCCTTGCTCACCGCCAAGCCCAAGAGTCTGGTCCAGAGTCACCACTGGACTTCTGCTGTTGACGTCATCTACGTCAAGGACGCTCAGTTGGCAGCACTGCCTCTGCCAGCTGAGTGGGGCCTGAAGTGCTGAGAATTCAGTGCACTCCCTTAGAATAAATGTACTGTTTCCTGGAAAGAGGGACATGTGGTGGCCAGTGCCTCCATAGAGACTGGTTCTTTGCTGTTTGGGCCCTAGCCCAGCTTCCTGTTAGCCATGTGGTTTTGAGCCATAGAGAGGCTAAGAAACTTGCCGATTTCCTCCTCCATAAAATGGGGATTCTATTATTTACCACATGGGGTTGTGACAAGGATCGAATGGGTTGGTTTATGAAAATCCCTGCAAAGAGCACCTGGGCCTTAATAAGTTCTTAGTAAATAGCAGTAAGACTTATATTAAAATCAGGAGTCTGACCATAGTCCTTCTCAAATCTTTGTTATGCCCCTTGTCATCCTAGACAACTACAAAGTCCCAATCCAGGATTTAAAGTCCTTTTTTACTTTCCAGCCACCAACTCCTCCAAGGCCTCAAGGTTCCCCAGAGGATCCCTTCTCTCTGGACCAGGTCCTCCTGGCTTGACCCCTTCCTCTGTATTTTTTAAATGAGAGCTTCTACACCAAGGGCTGTGTGTCTGTCACATAGCTTCCTCCTCTCCCTTCCTGCACAACGGCAAAGCCCACCTCCTGCCGGAAGTCCTGAGATGGGTCTTTGCAAAGCCCAGGTGCTTCTGAGAGTAGACCATTGACCAGTGTGTCAGCTCTGGAGGCATCGAAACACCAGAAAGAAAAGATGTCTGGTGATAGACTCAGGACGAGTTCCGTTTGTTGCTTTGAGTTCGAGAGACAATTTAGGGTGATTTTAATGACTCTGAAATGTTTTATTTTTTACAACCCCTGGCACGGCTGCTCTGCCGCCTTAACAAATTGCTGGCTTTCCATTCCTCACTCCCTGTCATCTTCAGTTAATACAGGGTCCATTAGGAGTTGAGAAACTTATTATTGCAATAAAAAAATATATCCTATCCATATCACAGACCATATATCTGAATCTTGCATAACATGCTCCCAGGGATTAATCCATATTTTAGCCAAGTGTTTTATAATGGCTATTGCTTCGGCCCATGTACAACCATTTCCATGCATGCTGAGACAATAATAGCAAAAGGTCATCTCTGAGATCAGGATACTGCCTCTTCTGGGTTTATGGAGAACAAACCATGTTTCCCTCTCCCCTGGCGGGCTTCCCAGGAGACTCCTTGCCTGCTGAACAGAGTGCAAGACACCACAGGGGCAGTGCTGTTGTGCCCCCAGTCAGCTCAGCGTTTTCTCAGTTGTAAATGACCCTGGGGGTGCATGTGGGTGCATATCTGAGCATGGAACAGCATCTCTTCATCAGAGCCACACCCCATGAGCTAGGGCCGAGCAGGTGCTGGAGGAACAGTGCTGTGGTCACACCCTGGGGGTGCTGTGCACTTCCTAGGCCTGTCCTATAGCTATGAAAAGTCTTTCATGACTACAAAGAGTCTTTGCTCTCTTGCTTGAGGAGATATCAGCCTACTGGAGAAGTTCACACTCAGTCCCATGGCTACACACTTAGAATGTAAACAGCCCTAGGCTGGAACCTGGGTTTAGTTCTGTAACTCCCTTAACTCCTTCCTCTCCAATGACACCCCTACCCCAATCCCACACTGCTGTTTTCTACTCAGCTGCAGGTTTAGTATGCATGTCATTTCTCTGGTGACGCCCTCCCCTGTCCCTCAGCCCCTGGAGAATACAGATTAGGTCTCCCGCCCTCCAGGCTCATGGCACCCTATGACTTCATAGCACTCACGTTGACTGTCACTATATATTTGCATTCGTCTTTGTTCCACAGGCATCTCCCTGTGTAGATCACAGCTTCCATAACAACAGGAACCACTGCATTAGTCTGCTGTAGAATCCCCAGTTTCTGGTACGTAGGAGCCACTTACATGTTGGTGGGATGACTGGATGCATCAATTAGTGAATGAATGAGTTATTTTGAGAAAATTACTTATCTCTGTGACTTTAATTTTCTTAATAGTAGTAGTAATAGCCAGTGCTGTTATAATGCTTACCTTCTGCCATTCTTGTTCTACACATGTTATATAATCATTATAATTACTCTTCATCACGACCCTATCAGAGGGGCACCATTCCTTTCCCCATACAACAGTTGAGAGAATGGAATAGAGGTCAAGTGACTTTCCCAAGGTCACAAGCTAGTAAGCGATGGATCCCAGGTTTGAACCCAGGAGCCTGGCTCCAGACCCCCTACTTTGCTTGAGCAACATGATCACAAAGACCTCTTTAGCTCTTGATGTCTATGAATTTAGAAGCTATCCCTTGAAATGCTTGTCTTGATTTATTTGCTTAATAAATGTTTATCAAATGTCTATTATATGTGTGGGAGCAGGAGACACAGCAGAAAACAAAACATTCATGGAACTTACATTCGGTCGGGAGGAGTCAGGATAATAAACAAAAGAAATAGGAGGTCTGGTGTGTAGATGAGGATGAGCGTATGAGGACAGGGAGGTAGGGAAGAGGATGGGGGAGGTCTTGTGGTGATCGTACTGTTTTATATAAAGTGGTCCAGGAAGGTTCTGTTTAAAAGGGGTAAAAACAATGAGGGGCCACGCAGACACCTGACGGGGAGAGCTTCCCAGGCAGAGGGAAGGGACTGGACGTGTTGGAGAAACTCCTTAAGGAGAGTGAGCGAGGGAGGTGTGGGAAGAGATAAGGTGGAAAGGTGGCAGTAGCCAGACCCTGCTGGCTTCGAGTTAATCTGTCACATTGCCCTAATCTCTGTTTATCAGCCTGGTTCATCGTTCCTTAGACTAGAGCACAGGCAGACTGGCTGTGGTGGCTGCGGGGTTTAGCTCTGAGCCCCATCACAGCTGATGCTCAGGACGCTGTTTGGACAGTTGCTGGAAGTGACAGAAGAGCTGCAATCCTGTACTTTTAAAAATATTTTGCCACCAAAGTTTTCTTATGCTTTCAACCTACCCTTCCAGTGGAAGGTTTCTTGCCTGGCCGGGCATCTGCAAGAAGCCTTTTTCACATATTTCACACTGTTTCGTGCCATTGGAAATGACCTTCCATTGCAATTTTCTCTCTACTGCAGCCTTCATAAAGTATTGGGGAAATTATGATATTCCTTGGTAAAAATAACCACAACTATATTTGACACAGATAATGATGTGAGACAATGCAGACGCCGCCCTCTCAGGTGGGGCGTGGTGTTCAGCAAGTCTTTAGTGCAGACGTGGGAGGCGGAGGGAGCTCAGGCTCACTTGTGTGTGTGATGGGGGGTGGGTCTGGGGGAAGAGTGCAAGGGGCATTTCCAACTGGCGGAGAGGTAGCTTTCCATTCTGGCCAAGTCTCAGCGTGAAACTCAAGTGCTGTATCAGCAACAATGAGAGTGACACTACTCACTGATTGACCCAGTGAGGGCATGCTAGCTGTTCTTCCTGCTTTTGTTCTGTGCGATAGAATAACGCAGCAGCAGAAAACTTGGGTTCAGCCAAACCAGCCTGACTCCCTCCCATGGACCCAGAAAGGCAGAACAATTCACAATGCTCCAGAAGGAAACTATATGCATCCTCCTTCTTGGGGCTACATACGAAAGCTTTGAGGTCTGAAGGGATCTAATTTGTTTTATAACATGTGCAACTCACATCTTCTGTTTTTAACACTCTCCATAATCATTAATGACCATAATGTGCCCGTACATGCTAAAAACAGTGAGAGGAAATGAAATTCAAAGCAAAAGCACTGCTTCCTATGAAGGAGAATCCTTGTCCACTTTTCTGCTGCAAGGAGATTCAAGTTATTGGGCACAGACAGCCGGAGATCATTTTTAGGGCTCTTGCCATCTGGGAGCGTCTGTGACTTGTTTCCTTGGGAGTGATCTTCCTATTAATACTTCCCCTTTTGGAGCCTCAGTTTCCCTCTATTGATAAAAGGCTAAGGATCGGGATCTTTCCCCACGCCTTCCTACCTTCTAATGCTTCTCTGACAAAATCAACACCACTGACAATTGCACCTCTGCAGCCATGCATGGCAGGACAACTTTGAAGTCAGCCACGGGGCCCTGTCTTTGAACCCCCTGCCTCTCCAGTCTCAAGTCTTCAAAGGAAGTGGAGAGCAAGGCAGAAACAGAGCCTGGTGTCTGCGATGAACGGATTTGGAGAGCAGCTGGCAGGGCTGGAGCTGCTGCCGCGTGAGCGGAGCCTGGGGCTCGGCACTCCTCCCAGCCTTGAAGTCGGCCTCGCGTTTTGTTCTACAAAGCATCTGGTTTAGCAGATAAAATGATTTTGACCTGAAGACCTGAACTGACAACTTTGTGGACTAACCTCAAATAGAATTGCCCCGCCTGTCCCCCTGCTTCCACCACAGTGTGCCTCCCGCTCTGCTCTGCCACACCGGGAATCCTGTCTTGTTGGGTGTGGACAAGGGAACCCCTGGAGCACTTGGGGGTGTCACATCCCCCCCTGCAGCCGTGCTCCAGGGCACTACTTGGCCACCCAGCCTGGACTGACCATGGGTAGACAGGGCTCTGTCATCAGACCATAGAGGTGGACAGTGACTCCATTTCACATACGTCTCTAGTGTTTTATTAAGTGTTCACAGCCAGACAGGCCAGACAATGGTGAGATGCCTTTTAGCACCTGAGCCACATGCCCATCCAGCACTGGGTGACACCTGCAATGTGCTTGCAGGTCCTAAGTCCAGGTCCCATGAGGCCTGAAAAAAAAGACCCCCTTTCCCTGCACCTCATTCTCCACCCCCACCCCCAGCCACTGACTCCTAGGTAATGACCAGTCAATGCCACATGTCCCTCCTAGGCTTAGAACCCCAGTGTGACAGGGTGTTATGGAAGTGCCCACCTACTGTGTGCTCTTCAACCAAGGTGATGGATTTCAATTATTGAAAACTGTTTATCCCACAATACCATTCTGAAAATGAGAAAACAAGGTTGACAGACAGAGGTTTTCTTTTTTTATTTATTTTTCAATTACCATTGACATATAATATTATATTAGTTTCAGGTGTACCACCCAGTGATTTATGTAACTTACAAAGTGGTCACCCCGATAACTCTAGTCCCCATCTCACACCACGTGGTTATTACAATATTATGGACCATATTCCCTATGCTAGGCTATACATCCCCGGGACTATTTTTATAACTGGCAATTTGTACATCTTAATCCCTTCTCTTTTCACCACCCCTCCAACTCCCCCCCAGTCTGGCAACCGTCATTTTTTTTTTCTCTGTAGAAGTTTTCCGTTAATCTCACAGGAAGCCTGGTCTACCTGGGTCAGCCCTTCAGCTAGCTCCCCCTGTGTGCGCATTTCTTTCAGGAAGACATTAAGCATCCTCCCCGCACCGTGCATGGCAGTTCACTGGGAGTAAGCCAAGTCGCATCTTCAAGGAAAGACCTCCGAATCAAGCTTAGTTTGCCCTCCACCTGCTGAGCGGGGTGGTATCACAACCCCCGTTGATGACACAGAGTTGTCCTCTCAACACTGCACAGACACCAAGCACAGTACCGCCCTTTCTGCCAAACCAGAGAATGCTTGCGACTCCCACAGATTGCTTCCCCGTCTGACGCCTTGACGCGAATGCCCATCCAAAGGCCATTCTGTGTGTTACCTGCTACTCCTGCATCATCATCATCATCATCATCATCCCCTGTAGCCAATTGTTGTTTTGTATAGTTAACTGTACTTGGAGCTGTCCTAGATACCTTCAGAGAACATTTGCACATTGCACAGTTCTTATGCTCTAGGGTCTTAATGTCTCAGAGAAATAGCACAATGCTGACAGACACAAAGAGAATGTTACAAATATTGAGCATGGAATAACAATAGATAAGGCAAGATTAAATATGCAGACGATGCCTACCGCCTCCCTCGACCCCTCCCCCCAAAGCTATAGATGAGCTGTGAGGTAGCAGGAAACAGATTTTCATGGTCCAAGTAAGAACAGTCTTATAAAACAGATTATTCCTTGCCCTGCTGTCAAAAACATATATTTAAAGTCATCAGTAGAAAGCCATCAGCAGCTGAGCTAAGAAGTGTGGCTAAGATGTTTGAGGAAATGTTATTAGGGATGACCTCCTAGTCATAAAAGATTTTGTGACTGAGAGGCGGCTGTTGCCACAGACCAAGACCCTCTTTTCGGCTGTAATATTCCTCCGAGTCATCAGTCTGATTGGCGTCGGACACGCAGTAAATATCAAAGCACAATGTAAGCAGCAAAAGCAAAACAGCCAGTAATCACCAATGTGGGGGACTCGGGCCTCAAAATGCAGATGTTTACCTTGAATGTTGACTTAAACCACCTAGATTTTGTGCCAAATGAAGCTTGAAATGTATCATCTGAGGTACAGTGTCCAAATGATAAAAATAGCCCTAACAGCTTTGCAATTTTGTTCGGAGGAGGTTTCAAAGGGGGCGGTTCTGTTCGAGCCAGGCAATTCATCCTATACCACCTTTATAAAACTGTAGCATTTTCAAGTTACCAAGGACCTTCCGATCCAGACCCTTATAATCCAGCCTCCTCCAAATGCCGAGGTCTCTGCTGGAGCACGCCCTCCAGGCTGGGTTTGAAATGCACTACAAGCCCAAGGCGGGCTGTCGTGGGGCCACCTGGGGAAGACCAGTTCTGCTCCAGGCTGAACTAAGGGACTTGTTCACAGTTGGGCACCCGCCGCCAGTGGGAGCCTGCCAAGCAAGGCGCCCCACCAACTCAGTCTCCTAGAGGGGTGGCAGTAGGACTTGTGACCTATTGGATTATTTTTCTTTAGAGCCGACTTCTCACTTTTTCAGCCACAACATCCACCGCAATGTTGACGCATCACGGTGAGTACAGACGGCGTTGGTGGCACAGCAGTTTCCCTTCGCATCCTCGCCACCCTCCCGCCACGGCCGCCTCCCGAACACGGCGCGAACCCAACACACTGAGTGGCTCCGGGAGCTCCACAAAGAGGCTCCCGCTTTTTTCTTCCCACTGAGGCCAGGGTTATCAGTAGTAATAAACTCATCAGTCAAGGCCAGAATGTGATGATGGGGGAGAATGAGAAAATAGTTAGAGAGAGGGAAAAAAAAAAAGACAGCCAGCCAGAGAAGTGTCCAATTGTCACTGCTTTGCTGAGTTTTCAAATTCATTAGCAACCTCAGTTATTCAATTCCTCAATTTAAATCTCTCATTGAACACTGCCACAGATACTATATCTACGGAGGGTGGAATTTAAATGGCCTCTCCCTCATAATTGTGTAACTATGATCCCTGCATTGTTAACCCAGAAAAAAAGGTGAAGGAAGATTTACAAAAGAAGAAAGAAAAATGTGAGTGACTAAACTTCATACCAAACGGTAATTGCAGAAGGATGTTATTTTCTTTCTAAATATAGCAAAGGTGAATACAAGCCTTCCAGCATTTTTCTATAATAATTTTTTAAATCAGAAGCATATTTGCTGATAAAAGGGTACTTTAGCATAGCGATTCTTTCTGGAATAATTAGACAAGCAAGGAAACAATAGGCAGAGGTACAGTGTGGTGCTGAGCCAATGATGGTACTATTTTTTGCTAATTTCACAAGGTCGGCTTCCTTTTTAAAAGTTATTATTCAGAGGATATAAAGAAAAGCCTCCCGTGAGAGGGGCAGCCCATGCACATATCCCCAGAAGGAAAGGTGGTCCAGACACAGGTAGGAAAGTAGAATTCACCAGTGCCCCTGGCCATCACAGCCGTGTGGGAACTTGGTGTTCCATGCAGAACACTGGGAGGGAGCGGCCCAGCATGCGGCCAGCATTCCATCTACCTCCTAACACAAGACATGGTAGTTGTCGGCTTTCTCACTCGCGTGCCCCAGTAGACTGTGGACTCTTGAGGAAAAGGGTGCACCTGTCATTTCCATGTCCACGGGGATCAGCACCTTGCCTCACCCTGCACAAGTAGCCAACAATGGTTTGTTAGAAACATTTGCTGATGAGGGTGGGATAGGTATGAGTACATTCTTTCAATTCCCTATTGGAAAGTCTTAACCTAATTTCATGAGGAAGATGCACTTTGAAGTCATCAACGAATACATAAGTCTGTATTGTGTACATACACTCATTTCAAATGGTCAGATTTCTTCCATCCAAAGACTCACACTAAGAATAAGCTGGAAATTCGGAGCAAAGGGAAGGACCGCTTCCTCTGCAGTGAGGGCGCAGAAGTACATCCCATCTGGCCAGGAACTGGGCCTCCTGTGTCTGTTATCTAGACCGCTGCACACAGTGTGTCCTTGCCAGGGTCAACTGCAGCACCCTTAGGTGGGCTACTGGTTGGACAAGTGTCCCCAAAGCCCTGTGTATGCTCCATGATGATGGCATCGCTGCCGCAAGACTCTGTGGGTGTTCCTGATGGGAAGGTAACACCCAGGAGCCAGGATGTGCTTTGCAGATATCAGAGTACCAGGCATGGGGTGACAGTCATTATCCTGTGGAAGGGGAGGGTGGAGCCACAAAGGCTCTGCTCCACCTCTCCTGAGACGTCTCACACTGCCATGGTGGGGTCCCTGAAGCCACCTAGCAACCAGCTGGGGTCACCTCAGCTGCGAACTCTAGAATGGCATCAATGCCCGGCAAACTCATTGGCTGCCTCTTTGTTTCAACGAGGACAAACGGTTGTTACAGGAGTTGCACCGGGCCCCGTCACTATGCATGTGTTCAGTGAGACTGTCGAGTAGGATAAGGCTTTTATTGATATCTATGCTCCAGAAGTTTACAGCCATGTATGTAGGGGAGATGAATTAGAATTTCAGATCCATGTCAGGGCTAGTCATCAATTTGTCAGCGACATATATGACAACTTTAGACACTCAATTTGTGACTTAAATAGGGCCATGATGATTGGATGGAGCATCGAGGGCTTTTAGCCTCATTAAGAAGTTCCCCACAAGGCTATGATAGTGCCAAGCCACCACCCATTCCTTCTCTAGCCAATATCCTATTCCACTGCTAAGCAAGTGGGCCCTGGGCCCCTTCTGACCCTGGCGTTGCCTTCCCGAGAGAAAAGGGCCCTATTTGCAGAGACCATCCAGATCTTTCAGACTAGCACCTAGCTGTCTCCTCTTTGGGAAGGTCTCTCCTCCCCAGTAGAAAAGGGACAAGTTTTTGCTGCAAGGGTGAGGCTGACTCCTTTTGTCCGCTCTTCCCACTGAAACAGAAAATGATGAGAGCTGAACCCTGAAAACAATCCGTAACCTGAAGCAGGTACCGTGCACTAGTTTGAACCAATATCCCTGAGTATGGCTCTTGGTTCCGTATTCCAATCTTTGCCACTGGTTCCTACATTGAGTCCTCAGCAGGTTCCTTTCTTTTCTCTCCTCCCCTCCTAACGTGCCCCCTTTTCCTACAGTTTCTAAGACAAACCAGTTGCTTGACTTGCAACTGTTTTGAAAGTGTCTTGAAATAAATACAATGCATTCCCTCCAACAAACACTCAGAAAGAGCTCAACATCCCTGAAGGTATCCAATCAATACTTTGCCTGAACCATTGATACCCTTGCCCATCACTTAAATATCATTACAGGAAAGATTTCAACAAGATCATGCCACATTATACTTTAAAGTTTGACTTTAAAGGATGCCTGGGCTTTGCTGAAAGGCATTAGTAATGGAATTCTTTATCTCTGAGCTTAATTTATTCTGAGGAGAATAGGGCCATTATCTTAAATCTATTTTTTTTTCCAACAGAGAAAACAGGCCTCAGAAGTCCGGCACTTATAAAGAAATCATTGTTTCATTACTTTTTTTTTTGTTTAACCCTTTGCAACAGGACACGGAGTAGGAGTGCATTATTGGAACATGAATATGCATTCCTGTTGGGCTTCCGTCAGTCCACTCACGGTATTTTTTTCTTTGCTGTCTCTAGTTCTGTGCTTCTCTGTGTTTCTTGCATGCAGCAACCCTGCAGCCAAGGAAACCTTTGAATAGTTCTGGAGCCTCAGCTGAATTCACTTTCCCCTGGGTCACTGGTGATGAAGGGGTCTTTGGTTAGAAGAATGCTGGCTATCCATAATTGAGGAAGTCATGTTCTGGGATTAGGCTACTCGCTGTAAATTAGGCACACGAACGCCATATGTTCACACACATAGAATGGACACACTTTCATTCAGCCCCTTGACTCTGGCAGTGTGTCCTCACTGTGCAAAACAACTGGTTTGGAGGGCAGAAAAAATGATCCATCAACTGACCATAGCCATGTGTCATTCAAGGACAGGGATACGTTCTGAGAAGTGTGTTGCCGGGCAGTTTCCTTGCTGTGTGAACATGGGGTGAGCGTACACAAGACCAGGCATGGCCCACCACACCCAGGCGATGTGGTAGAGCCTACTGCTCCTGGGCTACAAGCCTGTGCAGCATGTCCCTGCCAGGAATACTGGAGGCAGTTGTGACATGATGGTGAGTACATCCCGTGCGTAATTGCATGTGCCGTACTGTCAAAGTACTGGCAGTGCGGCAGGCTTGTTCACACCAGCATCACCACAAACGCATGAGTAATGCGTGGCCCTACAACATCACCAGGCAATGGGAAATTTTCAGCTCCATTATAATCTTATTGGCCCACCATCACATGTATGGTCCGTTGTTGACCCAGACATCATTAGGCAGTGTGTGACTGTATTTTTTTTACAATACACGAGCCACCAAGCAATTAATAGGACTGGTTGCTGCTCCCCTGACAGGCAAATTTGCTTCACTGAAGAGTGGTTTTGGCTTTGTAGTAGGAGATTTGAGTTCTAAGAGTCTCTGAGAAGATGCCGTATGTCTAGGACCTCTTCCAGGACCTCTACTTGCTGATTCTGTCTGGCCTAACATGTAGAACTCAGCCACCAGGCCTCCATGGACACGCTTTGGCCATGTTTGGCATCACTGGTGAACTAAATCATGAATGAGTGGTACAGAACGTGGGGACGGCTGCCTTGCCAGCTCTGAGCTCAATGAGCTCCCTTCTCAGCCCATTCACTTGCCAGGGCCTTTCACGGTACTTGTTTCAGGAACTTCCACCCCAGGGTTCAGTTGGCTAGGTATGCTGGTCGGCAAGAATGGTGCAGCTTTCCAAAGGCTGAGGGGTGATCCAGCTTTGAGGAAGTTTTGTCTTCCAGGTCATTCTTGCAAACTGGTTCGATGGAGAGAGAAAAGTAGGCACTGTTATAGTTCCAGGAAGAGGAAAGGCATCTCAGCATTCCGCATCTGACCACCAGCTCCTTCTTCTCCTTTGTCAGTTAGGATAAGTGACACTGTTTTTTTTTTTTACTACTATTATCACAGATTTTGTGTTTAATGGTTACTGGGTCGCATTTTACAAGTGCAAACGACTCTAATGACCTCCATCCACTTCTCCTAGGATGTCTACAAAGAGTGAAAGGCTACAAAGAGTTCAGACAGGCTCCTGTTTGATCAGCATCTCGGGATGGTCATTATACCCAAGTCAAAAAGTCAATGTGCTTCTCCAATTAGAGCCCTATATATAGAAAACTCCGTTCTACAAGATCCTGGCGCTTCTCTTGGGCTTTGTTCCGTCCTGGCGGGTCAGTTAGTTTGTAATTGACGTTAATTGACCTTTCCACCTCTGTTAGCCTTTTATTACCTACCATCACAGGGCGCTCGGGGATGGGAGAGATTTTCCACCTGCTTTTGAATCCCCTTATCGTACAGCATCCCTCCTGATTTTCCAGGATGAGTAGGTTCGGAAGGCAGTTGGAAAAGGGAACCCAGATAGTAACCATCAGAATCACCATTTCTGTTGCTATTTACTCTGCATCCTAAGTTGTGTGTTATTTTTCAAAATTGAATGTAAACAGCAAAGACTCGGGTTGACCGTATTTCTCAGCTACGGCACATTTCCACCCATCTAAGAACTCTGCTGTCTCTGTTGGTCTCCCTTTCCCCCGGCTCCACTCCTCTTTCCCATCCTCTACCCCTAGGTGCCTATTCTATCTTTTCTTTTTAAATCCTCACCCAAGGACATGCTTAATGATTTTAGAGAGAGGGGAAGGGGAAGAGAAAGAGAGGGAGAAAAACATTGATTGATTGCCTCTCATATGCGCCCCGACTGGTGACTGAACCCACAACCTAGACGTGCGCCTTGACCAGGGATCAAATGTGCCAGCTGAACCCCACCAGAGAAGGCTCTTCTGTGTTTGGTTTATGCCTTTGAATATGTATGTAATGCATATAGCATTTTCTACGTGAATAACTTTAATTTACCTAAATGACATTGTGCTACGTAGATAACTCTGTTTCTTCTTTCACCCAACTCAGCTTTGAAGGATTATTTATACTGTTAGATATGTACCCAGTTATTATTTTTAGTTGGTGCACTTACAAAGTTTTATTCATCCATTCCCTTTTGATAGAGCTCTAGATTGCTTCTAATTCCATCCCTTACTCCCATAAACCTGTTTGAAAATTCTGGCATTCCTACAACCAGACAAGACGTCTGGGTCTTAGGAGACGTAATCTGATTAAGCCCCGCCAGGTGTCTCTAAAATAATTGACTAGTTTGTGTTCTCACCACTCATCCCTGGGGGTTCCAGTGTCCTTACATGCTCATTACCCTTATCTCCACTTTTCTAATTTTTTGCTAACCTAATATAAAGTAGTATTTCGTTGCTATTTCCATTTTCCTCATTTCCAATACCTTTGATGCTAGATCTTTACTCCCAACTGTTCACAAGATAGGAGGGAGTGGCATCGGGCACTAGAACAGGGTAACTCTGGCCCGGAGGTGCCTGAAATGAAGTATGTGGTTGTGCAAGGCAGCAGATCTCATAAGGACCACTCTTATGCTGTAGGAGTGCAGAGGCAATACTGCTGGACCATCTCAGACAGCCCAAGCACCCACCGCCCCTCCCCAAGTTACCTGTTCTCCCCGGTCCCAGCTGCAAGTCCAGAGGCCGTGGTGCCGTAGTGCATCCATGCAGACTCACTTAGCGGAACATTTCTGTCCAAGGAGCCCACAAGTGCCATCTTATCAGAGGATCACATTTATATCAGAGGGTCATTACGTTCTTTTTCATGAGAGTAAAATGGGCTTCTGCTGCTGCATGCTGTACTGCTGCTCATCTGAAACTGGAGATGAAATCAAAGTGGAAGAGATTTAACCAAATTATCCATCTTCAAAAAATAAGCTCTCCTGCAAATGTATTTTTGATGTGGTATTGCGCAACACGGAGAGTGGAGAAATAAAAACACCCTAATGGTTTCTCTTATCCACAAATGGGGGAGACTGTGCATTTAACCCTCCCTGCAAGAGGGGCTTGCTCTCCTCCCCTGCCTCTGAGGTGGGGAGTGGGCTTGGTGGACGTGTGATGGCCAAATGACAGAGGTCTACAGCTCATGGTAGACTGTGCTGAGGTCCAGCTGAATTACGTGGTCCTCTGCCTTTTTTTTCCCCAAAAAACAAGAGAACACTTATAGAAGGCTTTAACTTTCTGGGAAGCTTTGAACACCTTCAAGGGAAGCGTGTGCTGAACTGGGTAGCCTCCTCTTCCATTCTCTAAGACTGGCCTCCTGACTGTGGGACTCCACCGGCCTGAGCACACTCTGAGCACTTCACCCCACCTGGTGGGCCTGGGGGCACATGGCTGGGGGCAAATCTCTGCTCTTCCCTGTGGTGCCACAGGTGCTAGTTGGATCCAATGCAGCCACAGGGCTTTAGGTGTGAGTTGTGCACAGTTCATATTCATGAAGTATTCCTAGGTGGATGACTTGGACAGTTGCCAAGAAAGAGGTCCAGGCAGGATGCTGGTGGGGGGGGGGGGGTATGGGCAGGGAGTTCAGCACAGAAAAGGAGCTTGGGGCCCTGGCTGGGTGGCTTGGCTTGTTGGAGCATCACCCCCTACACCCAAAGGCTGTGGGCTCTGTCCCCAGATGGGGTGCCTACAGGAGGCAACTGCAACCTTTCGATGTTTCTCTGTCTCCCCCTTTTCCTCTCTCTCAAAAAATCAGTAAACATATCCTCGAGAAAGGATTAAAGAAAAGGAAAAAAAGGAGCTTGGGGACCATTACCCACTCCTGCTACTCCCCCACTCCTGGCGCCCCGCGGTGGCAGAGGCTCGGGAACAGATGAAGGCAGCCGGAGCAGCCAGCGGGCACCAGGTGATGCCTATTCAAGGGTCCAGTGTGCGTGGACCACAGGACGCTGTGTGGCTGGAGCAAGGGTGTAAACACTACAAAAGAAGGAGAAAATGTGCATGTCGTAGAGATGAAACGAATGATGAGAGTGATGACCCAAGTGTCAGCGACTGCCAGAGTGATGCTATAACCTCACCCCCCACCCCCCACACCCCCACCCCAGAGGTCCAAGCAGAGTCAGGGCTCTTGATGGCATCAAAGCCTCTGGCAGTTCACTCAGTCCGCCTCAGCCTGAGAGGCGGGCATAGAGGCCTGGGCATTGGCCCCACTGTTTCCACAGTTTTCCAGAGCAGCTGTGCCATTATTCCACCCACTGGGAACATCCTCACCTCTGCCTGCTTCTCAGATTTTGATGTTTTGTCCATTCCAAGTGAAAAGCAGGAGTCTTTAAAAAGCAAGCCTGTCCGTGGTCTGTGAAGGACACAGGGGCCTGGAGGGGACGTGCAGGGAGCCGTGCAGCGGCCTCAGGGCCCAACACCTGGTGCTGAGGGGAGAGGCCTCGGGACCAGCTCCGCTTTGCCCCGAGATGTGGCTCTCTCTCGGGGACTGTGCTCAGCCTGGTGAATGAGCAGCAGCAGTTCTGCCCTGGATGGCATATGGGGTGAGTTCCTCGGGTGCACGTCCGCCCAGTAGTGGATTAGAGGACTCAGGCTGTCGGGAGAACGACTTCTCTGTGATTAATGGGGGCCTTGCCTCTGAGCGGCCCAGCTACATTTCATATTTGCCATAAGCCACGCGTGTGCTCCTCAGAGAAAACAAGAATCAAAAAACTATTTGCAAGATAAGTAAAGAGAAATGTAATCCCTGAGTGGAATGAAGGGTACTTCGGGATGAACGGGGGATAATCCTTTTGTTGTCTCTCACAAATGCATTTTATTTCTGCATTATCTGGCTAGGAGACTGTGCCACTCACTCCGGTGACAAAGCCACTGCAGCTTCTTCTCTTTGTGTTATGTGAAGTGTGTGTTGGGAGTCACACTTGTCACCTGGGGTCTGAGGCAGACTGCCCAGTGGGCATGGCTGGCTCGTGCGGAAGCCACTGTGGCTTCTGACGGATGAAATCTGCATGGGGCTCAGGTCAGAGGTGGAGGGAGGTTTAGGGAAGTGCCAGGCAGACGTCCAACCCCCGCTGCTGCAGAGACTGAAGAACCCAGCGCTCTGTTCACACCGGCTTGCAGTAACCAGAGGAGTCCTGCCTCAGTGCCTTGCTCGTCTGACACCTGGGACTCGCCTCTTTCTTTGATGATCTGGCACTCAGTTTCCTTAAAGGGAGGGTGGGAACCTTCCCGGGACTAATCAGAGAGGTTGCTTTGGCAGTTCCTTTCTTCCACCATTTCTCTTCTCCAGCTGCTTCTCCCTTTTTTGCCCCATGAGAGGAAGCCCCCTGTTGGGAAGCAGCTTTCACGGAAGTGCTGGGAATGGCCACAGGCTATAACATCGGGGCGTGTCTGTTGCTGGGAGTTGCTGGCTTGTTTGGAAGCTATCTTTCCTGGGCTGACCTGTCCATCCTTGCTTTGGAGTCCTGCCCCCTGCCGATTCCCAGAGGAGATGGAGCAGGTTGTGAATGGTCCTGCTCTCCATGGGACTCCCACATCCGCACCTAGGGAGTTTGCCCTGGCCAGCACGGCTCTGCTGTTTGGAGTGGCATCCCACAAAGCAAGGGCAGGGCAGGTGCCTGGGGCACGGGATCAGTCCCTGGTCGGGGCGTGTGCCAGTGGCAGCCGATCCATGTCTCTCTCTCACATGGATGAAACATCTCATGGATGTTTCTCTGCCTCTCTTTCCCCCTCCCTTCTCCTCTCTCTAAAAATAAATAAATAATTTTTTTTAAGTGCAAGAGCTCTTCTCTGATCACTGGTCAAGAGAGTCTAGAACTATCAGGGGGAGGGGATACGTTACCATGGCACTATCAGGCTTCAAACACCCCCTGTCTCCCCACGGCCAAGGGCAACCATGCAGTTCTGTGACCCCAGGCTACCTGGGAGCCCCTCCCAGTGCTGCCTCCTCTGGGCCTTCCAGCTCTTTGTGGCCCTGCCCTGCACCCCTCCGAGAAGGTGGGACCCACTCTTCTTTCATAGCACCCCCTCCTCTTTATTTTACCCAACACCATCAAAAAGAAAGAATCTCTTAGGAACTTGCTGTTTGCTATGGTCACTCGCATCGGAATGGAAGCTTGAGAGGCTGGGTTCATACCCTGTCATCACCGTATCCCCACCCGGGGATAAATAGTTACCACGTGACTGAATAAATTAAGACAGACTAACTCTCTATAGTTTGTGTGTGTGTATATATATCCATATCCATCAACTCATCCCTTCCCTTCCCTCCCGTGGAAAGAAGGCAGGAAGCCTGATTCCCCATTGTGTCTCTCAAAACGCTCACCCTTTGAGGTCGCCCCAGACGATGATTTAGGCCTGGAAACGCCATTTGTCATGTCTCCCAGCTGCAACCAGGGAAGAATTCTTTTCAGATTGCTAGAATCTCATCATTGTCATTTTCACCATCTCATTACCTACAGCAGCATCCCAGAGCCCACAGAGAGCACCGAGTCACGTGTGGTCCGGGGCAGACATTCACAGAGACGGTCTCTCGGGTTTGCATGTTGCCACCTGAGAGCTTACGGTCTAAGAATTAGACACTGAATCCAAAATAGATCCAGAATATCCATCCTATCAGCGTGATTGCTACATGGAACTATGAATGTTAAGGTATATATTCGTAACAAGCATAGTTTAATAGCATAATATTTTTTCTCAGTGGGAACGAGTGCGTTTGAGTGCATTTGGTAATATTGGCCAGAGGAGACAATTGCACAAAGAGGGTGGGAAGCTTCTACATCCAGGGAAAAACAAATGATTATCTCGTAATAACCCAGATCACCAGGCCTTGGGTAGGGTCAATTCCACTAGAGTCTAAAACTTGTAGCCTTTCAGGTGGCTGGTTCATTGCTTCCGTTTAAGGCGTAAGTTCAGCAACAAATTAAGTAAAGTGTCCCCAATAAATGCTAATAAGCCCCAAGAGGAAACAGGGGCATCCCGTGCATGCCAAATGCACTCATTAGCATCCCTGCTATTATGTAGAATAGCAAAATGACCTTGCAATCATTAGAAGCTTAAAATGCTATGACTTAACTTTAGAGGGACACATATTACATTGTAAAACCTAATTAGTATTACGTTTGCTAATTGCTGCCTAGCACTGAGCTGGATAAAATAAATGCATGATGGACGTTCTGGGGCATCCGATCTAACCCCATCACCATTTTTAAAGGGAGTGAAATTATAGGAGAAGAGCCATTTGAAAAGGTGTTTGTCTGAATTATTGAGTGGCTGGAGGAAAGTGGGGGGAGCATGGGCAGTCGGTGTATTTATTTGTATGAATCCTAAACACTGGCATTTCCTCCTGAGAACACTGTTCTTCTCCGGCACTTCTCTAATGTGAAGGCAGGGACGCCAAACAATAGGAGAAGATTACCGTGGCACCGACATCTGTCCCAGCAGGAAAGCACTGCGAGGGCCTGCGTGGAAGTCATAGCCCACAGGCCATCAGAACACTCAGCCCGTCCCCCAGCCCAACGCTACAGGCAGGACGACAGACAGACGGCCAGGTCAGGCCATAGTCCATCTCCACCTGTTACCGCAAACAAAACCAAAAATAGCCAGAACCGGTTCCAACCACACCCATCCACGAGACACACACACACACACAGGCACAGCTGTGCTGGCTTCCCTCTGTGCTCAGCATCCACAGCAGGCTGTGAAAGGCAGATCGCTTTCTTGGGGTTGTCATTTCCCTCCTCCTCAAGGATAAATGATGGCTGATTTACAAAAAAAAAGCAAGGTTCCTCTTTCAGGCCCCTCCTGAGTGCATCCCAAATGGTACAGATTAAAATCAAGTCGTAAAATTTTACGGCCAGACACAATCGTAGAGAGAGTTTAGGGTTTTGTCTCCACGTTGGGTTCTGAGAAGGGCTAGGGGTCTTCGGAGGTCCTGCAGTCTGAGCTTCGCCAGGAGGGGAGGAGGGGACAGAGAAAAACCAAGCATTCAGGGCCTCCTTCTGCCGAGACAGCCCCGCTTAGCTGTGCTAAATATTGAATGTGTGTGCAAAATTTCATCTGGAAAGGCAAAGGCTTCCACTGCTAAAAATAGTTGGGAGATCACCAAACAGCCACTGAGGACCCAGAAGGCTCCGTGCCCTCCCGGGGCTGCTCCCAGATGCCAGCAGGGCCAGGGCTGGAATTCAGGCCCCTGGAGTGCAGGGCCCTGTCTCCAGGTTGTGGGGGAAGCAGAGTTCCAGCAGTGCCCAGAGTTGGCTATGGCTTAGCACCGTAATAGGCAACTTCCTAAAGGACACCAAACCCCAACCTTATGCAGAGTCTTAGGTATTCTTAGGTAAAAGTGCTTATCTAAGGCTACCAAGGAAAAGCACCACGCTCCTTGGTACCTTTCACAGAGAACAGGGGCTTCCCTGGGGCAGCTCGATGCTTCCTGCTGCACAGCCCCGCCACTCAGCCCCACAGCGCCGCCCCAGTGCTGCCTCCACCACACCAGGGCTGCCGGGACTGCAGGTCCTGGGAGGCATCGTGCTTTGACTCAGCTGGTCGGGGCTGGATTTTAGAAGCTCAGTTGCCTCCCTGTGATTTCCGGAGTCTTCCCATTTGCCTCATTAGATCACGTGGCTTCTGGAAGACTGGTGCAATGCCTGAGCTCCCCACGCCTGCAGTCCAGGAGTCAGTCCCGCCCTCCGGGAAGGCGGGACCCTGCCACAGGCAGCCAATCCACAGTGCTTTAGCGACACTGCTACCCCGCCTCCCTCCTCCTCCTCTTCTGTCCGTCCTCTCAGGCCCCCTGTCCTTTACGTAGCTGATGATTTAAAAAAGAGAAAGAAAGAAAATGGAGCTGCTGATAATTAAAATTAATTCTTTGTTCCACCAATGTCTGGAACTCTGGGAAGTCATTATCAGAGCCAGATAGTGATATTTTGATTTCCCAAGATCTTTTTGATATAAGGAATAAAGTTCTGAGGCAGAAGGAGCTAGAGTGTTCTGCCATGTCCTAACCACGCTTTATAATTTGCAGTATCTTGGGACACTTCTCAGATGTTCCCACTGTGCCTTATGTACACTTCAAACCCTTGTGCAGTTAAATGCAGAAGCCAGGTACTGAATTAATGAAGGCAGCTTCAAAAGCTCACCTCTCTGGCAGGCTGGAGATCTAAGGGCGAACTCAAAAAGGGTGATGGGGCTTTGAAAATTACTAAGCACAAACAATAAACCTCATTAAAGTCAGCAGAGTGGGCTCAGAAATGTAATAAGGCAAGTGGGGGACAGGAGGGGCAAGAATCAGCCTGAGAATTGACTGTCAGGGAGCCGAGGTTGGGTTGAAAGGAGTGTGTTTGGAAAAAATCACATGACCCAGCCGTGGCCGGTGTGGTTCAGTTGGTTGGAGCGTCGTCACATAACTGAAAGGTTATGGGTTTGGTTCCCAGTCAGGGCACATCCCTAGGTTGCAGGTTTGATTCTTGGTCCAGGTGAATGTGGGAGGCAACCAGTAAATGCTTCTCTCTCATATCAATGTTTACTCTCTCCCCCTTCCTCGCGCTCTAAAAACAATGGAAAAAAAATGTCCTCCAGTGAGGATCTTTTAAAAAGAAAGAAAGAAAGAAATCACATGACTCCAAGAGAAGCAGTGTTAAGGCACGTTGTGAGGGGGACACCAGGGGAGCACAGGGCACAGGCTGGCCATGGCCGAGGGTGTAGCGGGGCCAGTCTCATGCAGGACAGTGAGCTGGCCCTCCTTTACTCAGCCCCAGCAGCTTCGGCCTCATCTAGAGAAGGCAAAGTGTTTGAGCAGGGCATGTAAAAGAAGAGAGAAGCTGATAGAAACTGCTTGGCCATGAACTTGAACTTCCTAACACCCTTTGCCAGGATGTGCTGTGGTCACTGTACCAAACAGAAGGTGAGCAGGGACTTCTAGGACACCCTTCAAGGTACTCCCATCTGCAGCCAGGGAGCAGGAAATCTTCGGGTCAATCACTGCTAAAGGGGACACCTCTTCATGAGGTTCACTTGGAAACCAGCCAGCACACTGGCCGATCAGACTGTCGGACCTGTGTGTGCAGCTCTCAGAGTGAGCCTGGGAGACTGCTGGGTACTACATGGAGAGGCCTCATTAGGACACAGCAGGGGCATGACAGAGTGCTCTGCTTGGGTGCCACGCTTTTCCCTCTGGACTCGTCCCGCTAGAGAGGCCGAGGGCACTGGGCAGGTGAGGGCTAGCTCTCTGGGGTGGCCAGTGCACTCCCTTTCTTGGCCTCCCTGCTGTTTGGGGCTGCCTGTCCCAGACACAACACACTCTCTGAGGGCTTCTCTGTGAGGAGGCTTATAATAGCTCATGAACCTGCTGAGCCAGGACTGGTTCTCCTCCCACTGCCTCCCCTCGGTTTTCTCCTGCACCCCCCTCCCCCGCTAATAATTATACTTTCATTGTGATTCAGGAAGTTAACTACAGCAAGTACACTGACCCTTCCCCTGGAATGAAAGGGCTAGGATCCTCCCCCAGACAGTTACTTGTGATTGTAGCTGGGGGTTTATTTAAACTAATTTTATTATTCATGACACTCCCAATTTATGCAGCGAATGCAATTACAGTCTATGATTGGCTGTCACAGCTAAGAACTCAAAGTGCCACTTCCTTGGATATAAAGAAAGGCGAAGAATATTAGAAAATCATCCGTCACAACAATATTTTTATGAAGTGATCCTCCCAAACCTTCATTTAAAAACAAAAAGCTAATTTAATTTCCCAAACACCCTGCAAAAAGATATCTAATTATCCATTCCTAAATTGCTCTCATAATTTTTCCAAAGCTCTCTCTTGTTTACGCCTTTGTGCCTCTTCCTTGTCTACCAGCAAAGGAGCCTCGGTCTCCATGCGCGGCGCCCGAGAGCCCTGCTCCGCCGGGCCCTCCTGGTGCTGCGCTCAGGTCTGCCTGTCCAATCGGGAGATACTAGGGAAACAAGACTTGCTGTCATCATCTACAACTGGGAAAGGAGGAAAGGAAATTGACATTTTTTAATTTTTCTTCTTTTTTTCTAAGAGGAACAGTTTTAAACAATCCCTGGGGCCCTGGCTCAGTTGGTTGGAGTGTCATCCCGTCAACTGAAAGGCTGCGGGTTCAATTCCTGGGCAGGGTACATGCCTGGATTGTGGTTTCGGTCCCTGGTCGAGGAGTGTATGAGAGGCAACCGATTGATACTTCTTTCCCATTGATGTTTCTCTCTCCCTGCCTTCCCCTCTCTCTAAAATCAATAAACATGCCCTCAGGTGAGAATAAAAGAATCATTGAGCGTCGAGTTGAAACAGACACCCCCCTACACTGAATACACCTCGGCACTAAAAAGGAATGAAGTACTGATACACCCAACAACATGGATGAGTCTCAAAATAGTTTGCTCAGTGAAAGAGGCCATTGCTCTTTCACCAGTGAAAAGGAGTGTGGGCTCACATCGGTGCCCTGGAGGCCCAAGGGAGAGGTGGGAGGGAAGGGGCAGGAGAAAACTCTGTGGGGGGTGGGAGATCAAAATGGTGCTTGTCTTCACTGTGGTGATGGTGTCACAAGTGACCACAGCAGAAGTTACCCAGCTGCGCACTTTAAAGATATGTGGCTTGTCCTATGCTGATGATGCCTCAATAAACCTGTTAAAATGGACACACCCCTCAGTTCAGTGATTTTCAACCTTTCCATCTCATGGCACACATAAATTAATTACTCAAATTCTGTGGCACACCAGAAAGTATATTTTTTGCCAATATGACAAAAAATAGGTACAATTTTGATTCATTCAAGCTGACGGGTATTGCTGTGTTGGCTGTTGTCATTTTTTTTAATGTCATAATCTCAGGGAAAAGAGGTTGGTGCCCCTGACTAAATAGTCAGGTACTGCATGTTTTAAAAATTCTTGTGGCATATGGGTTGAAAATTGCTGCCTTAGTTAAATCTTAGCTCTACCATTTACATTTATGACAATTTAGCCTCTCTAGATGGTAGCTTACTCATATGTACAATGGAAATAATACAGGGGTGGAGGAATATCAGCATGAGAAAACAACAATTCAGATACACAAGGTCTGTCCAGAAAAGTCAAGCCATTGTTAATAAAAAGAGAATGGTTTACACAATATCAGTGTAACCGGGCAGCCAAGGGCAGTGGACTGGAATGCGCATGTGTGAACAGTGATGACTTCACTGTACTAGTCAGTGGGAGCAGTAGATGCCACTGAGTGAGCATGTGTACTGTGTGACCATTACATTCAAAATAACTGAGCAAGCAGAGCCATGAATCTGCATCAAATTTTACATTAGGCTTGACCATTTCCCTGCAAAAAGCATTCTGATGATTCAGAAGGCTGCAGCTCTATGGACAACCAGTAATTGGCAGCTTCATCAAGACAATACTCCTGTTCATGCATCACGCCTCGTGCCGAGTTTTTTGGTGAATCATCAAATCACCCTGGTGATTCAGCTCCCCTATAGCCAGATTTGGTGCCCTGTGACTTTTGGCTTTTCCCAAAATTCAAGTCAGCTTTGAAAAGGAAGAGATTTCAGATTGGCGATGAGATTCAGGAAAATACGATGGAGCATCTGATGGCGACTGGGAGAACTGTGTGAGGTCCCCAGGTGCCTACTTTGAAGGAGACTTAGGTGTCATTGTCCTGTGTATAATGTGTCTTGTATCTTGAATCTTCTTCAATAAATGTCTCTATTTTTCATATCACATGGCTGGATACCTTCTGGACAGACCTCGTGTACTTACTACCAAATTAACAAATGGAATGCCTCAACTCCAATCACAGTGCAAGTGAGGGAAACCGATCTACTGTCCCAGAGGCCAACCTGTTACTTTACATGTGGCCAGGAGAAGAGGGACATCTGATGTTTAACACTTAACAAACCTCCACTGACACATCAGAATCCACTTATTGTGTATTCATTGAACTGCCAGTAGGGAGTCACAGAACCCCGAGACGGCAGGTATGCCTTAGAATGGGAGGGCGGCAGAGAACCTCGGCACCACTTCCTGGGTCCAGACCGATGAGACCCAGACAGCTAGTACCTGAGGCAGGGCCTCTGGCCAGGCCTTTAAAAAGGATGCTTAAGGAGGGAGGAAGTGGCTAGTAGGTGATGGAGACAAAAATCCTAGAACTTTCGGTGTTCCGTCCTGCACTCTTCCTACTACAGGAACTGATCTGCAGAGAGCCTGCCAAGAACATGGTAAGAGCCCTTTAAAGTCACAGCACAGCAAAGTGGAATCAAGGAGGGTGGAGGGGGAGCTGCCCTGAGCTCCCTCACTTCAAAGACTCTTCCAGGCCCCAGAGAGCCCTGAACTGCAAATCATCTGATGCCTGACTTTGTGGCAGCTCTCAGAATGTTCCCCCTAGCTTCCTGACAATCAGTTCAGCCCACTTGATCACACACCTGCCTCACTCCCGGCTGCCTTGTGCCTGTGTTTATACCACCCTTGGCAGGTTCCAAGGTGCTTGCCCATGTTTATCACTCCCGTAGTTCCCCTTGTGGAGTAAATAGGCTACGTCCTGTTTACAGTGAAAGGACTTGACATCCATGTCAGTATAAGATTTGCCTGAGACCCTCCAGTGCACAAGGGGTGGAGAGAACATGCAAGCCTCTGCCTTCTAGCATCTGATGCCACTGTGTTTCTCCTCATGCTATCCAAGGGAAATGATGTCCCCACCTCTGGTTAACTCATCCTGAACACCCATTCCCATTTTTCACGTGCGGCCGAGAGCAGGAATGTGACTTCCATAAGGTCACACTGGAGCGAAGTTAGAGGTTAGGTCCTGCCACATGCAGCCTTCTTTCCACTGTACCGTTTCGTCTTCAGGGTTTGCTTCATTTTAACATATGCTTTCAGCCGTGTGTGCATCATTCTGTCACCTTTACATTCCCGGCCAGGGTCGGGGACCCCAGGGAGGGGAGGAGGGGCTGGGAAATGAAAACCCCCTCCCCGGTGGGCCAGCCCAGACCCTTGCCTCCTCACTCCCTCCCTGTGGTGAAGCACACGCTGCAGGAAGACCTGCCCCCGAGTTTGCTGAGCAAAGAGCAGTGGTCCTTGCGGCTTCACGAATTTGGAGAAAGAACATCACGGAAGCTAAATTGGGGCTGATAGGAGAATCCTCTTTGGAAAGCACACTGATTGTGACCGTCATCTGTGATGCTTCTCACTCCTTAGCGTCTGGTCCCCAAGGCATCTCCCCATTGCCCCACAAACCACACATACTTGTCCGTTAGTCTTAGCGTGATGAATGCAGGCGCACGCTGATATTCGTGGGCTGCCTTCCACGCTGACCCTGGGCAGTTATCAGGAATTTGGGGGAGTCAGGCTCCGAGGTCGCAGATGACATGATACCTCAATTATCCAGAAGCAACCGTTTCCCCATTGCCTTCGGTAATCTTGCACGCAGCTCACCTTGCCTGCTCCCTCCCCCTCCGCCCTTCCGAACTCTCCAGGGAGGCAGTCAGGATGAAGTAGCGTGCGACAGGGGGGATGATCTCTAACTCGTGTGCCAGCCTTAAATCCTGACTTCCCTGAGTCTGCTCGGAACCATTATCCTCTTTTTGAGCGTCGAAGCATTTTTTTGTTCCCCCTGAGGAGATATTTATGAAAGTGGTCACCCCTGGATGTGAATTTTCCTGTCAAGGAGGGGACAGATGAAGAATGGGACTATTACTCCCTGCTCATAAAGCAAGCCTCCCTCCACCTGCTATCCTAGCCCTCCTGGCGTGCCACCCTGCAGACCGGCGCTGCCTGGCAGAGGACTCGCTGGATGCTCAGTGCAGGGGACCAAGCTGTCGGCTGATGGCGGAGCTTGGCTCTCCGGCTCCACTGCTCAATAATGCTCTAATTAACTACCGCAAACTTCAGAGGACCCAGCTAACCGTAATTGAGAGATCAACAGAGGCTGCATGGAGTTAGATGTGCCTACTAATTACTGCATTACCCAACACCTGTTTTGGAATGTGGCACTGAAACACGGCCGCGTTTCCAGGCAGAAGGCCATCCGTTTATGGGGAAAGTTTGCCTTTAGTGAGAAAAGTGAAGCCCATTACTTGTCTGATGAAACATACTTTAAAAAAAAAGATTGATTGATTTACAGAGAGGGGAAGGGAGGGAGAGGGAAGGAAGCATCTATGTAAGAGAGAAACACCAATTGGTTGCCTCTCCTTCACACACCAACTGGGGACCAGGCCTCAACCCAGCCACGTGCTCTGACTGGAAATGGAACCGACAACCTTTTGCTTTGGGGAACTACGCCCAACCAAATGAGCCACCCCGACCAGGGCTGAATGACGCTTTTTATTGGCACTGATAAGTGACAAAGTGGGGCCTGAGGCCATGCAAATGTGCCAGTGAATGACACAGCCATACAGTCAGACATCAGATGAGCTTCTGAAGGGGAACAAAGGGTCTGCTTAAAGTGCATATTAATGAGTACATTGGTGTCATGGAGGAAACAATGCTTAGGACACGTGTATCTGAGGGCTGTAGCCAAACATTGTTACCACATTCCTGCAACCTTTGCATCTGACTCCCTCCCTCAGATCTGGGTTTGCACCACCATTAAACACTCTTCATGGCACAAAGCACTGAGTGTCTTTATTGAGATGCGTGGGGGTGACGTGGGTGCAAGAGGTGCCCAAGGACAGCGAAGAGATGAGGATGGAAAAGAGTCCGGAATCTCGAACTGGAAAAGAGCAGAGAGCGAGGGCTGGGAGGGAAGAGAGACCCCTGAAGTGAGGCGAGAAGCCACTTGACCTGGAAGAGAGGACACTCTTTCTTCGTCTCCATCCTCATTTTTACTGATTACCTTCAATAACCCGTCATCAGAGAATTCAGACAGTGGTGAGTCATGCTTACCCTGGGAGACTCACAATTTCTGGATGAAATGTTTGTTGCCAAATAGAAAAAAAAGAAACCTCTTTTCAAAGCCCCACCTGCCCTAGAATTACACCCCACAACGGGTCAGACATGAGGCATGCAATGTGAGACAGCACCGGAGCTTCCCGGGCTCCAGCTCACTGCTACTGTCTTACTCATGAAAGAGGGAGACCCCCAGATGCCGGGCAAGGATTACCTTCAAGAAAGCAATAAGGCAGGTTCGGGATCTCTGGCTTTTTCTCATTGAGGAGAAGAATGTTTGATGATGATACCGACAGTGGTGTTGGCAACGATGGTGATAAGGATTAATATGATGATGGACATGTTCACAAACACAGCTTACAACAGTCTGAGGGATGCTGGGATCCAAGAGTGATCGGCACTTAAGCTGTCTTTCCCAAGAAATTCAACACATTTGATAAGAACATGCCTGATCATTTCTAGGAATTCTAGGAACACACTCCACATTTCCACATCTCTGGGAAGGCTGTGCAAATAACGACTCCAGCATGGGAACTGGTGAAGTTGCCACCGTACTGAGGGGCCTGTACCTCCCACCGCCTTCCAACTTTAGGGTGCAGGTGCACTTGAAAGTGAATCTTCTCAGACCTGACACACCTCTGTGATGGGGGCCTTTCTCCCTGCTGGGACCTGCCCACGGTGTGATTGGTGTCCAAGACCGAGGAAAAGCGGTGCACCATGGCCATCTATTGGTGTCAGATTCCTTTCTGTACTCGAGGTCTTTGCTAAGCGTTTGGAATAACTCCATTTCTCAAACACTGCCCCATCTGAAAGTGGAGCTTCTGTATTCACATTGCATCCATGGTTTTTATATTTGAAGACAATGCACAAGCCTCTTAACCCATTGCCCCTTCACCCAACCTGTCTTGCCAAGAGTTGAATGACATTTTCAACTTTAGATGATATGGGACTTTGCAAACACTGTTGTGTGGATTATCTAACTTGGAGATGTCCTGTTGCTAAGCAACCGCTGGTTGTAGTCCTCAGATATTTACTGACCATGCCACCTTGTGCTCAAACAGATTGTTGTGCTTTTCTGGGGGACCTGTCCACCTCATTAGCCTCTTCTGGGAGGTGACGTCATTGCTGCTGGGCTGGCCCACGACCTTGGCAAGTCTCCTTGTCTCGCATCTCTAGCAATATGCCTCCAAATCTGTCATCTGGCGGATAGGTTCATTAGTTCCCTGGGTTCTGTGGCCTTTGTCTTCTCATCTACTTGTTGTTTTGCCCCATGGAGCGCTGTGCTATCTTCGAATTCAGAGCCGTGAGACCTGTGTCACTGGGGTGCATGCCTCTGGGACCCACCCTCCCAGGCTTCCTCAGGACCCTCTGAGCACACGGCCCTGGGACAGCCCTTCATCCTGACAGTCTGCCACTGTGCGCTGACGCTTCTCTCTGCACTTGGATTGTGACCCAGTATTCCCACACCTGTGTTGGGAGGCACCCGAAGGTCCGGTCGACTTCATGCCCGCATATAGGAAGGTCTGCGATGACCCAGGGTGTAGGGGCCCTTGATCAGCACGCTGTGGAACAGTGTTTCTCCAGACACAGTCCTGGGCCTGCTTCCAACATCATCGGCTGCGGTGCTTGTGTGGAAGGCCAGCTCCCGGGACCACCTGCACATTCCTGCACAGAAGTGCCGAGAGTGGAGCCCAGGGTTTTCAACAAGCTCCACGAGGGAACCTTGGACACACCTGGAGACCCAGGGTGCAGGGGAACTTTCTTCTAACTAATAGACCCAAACACTTGTTTCTTCGCCTGCCTAGGCCCGATGCATCCTAGAACCTTCAGGTCGAAAAGCATCATAGGACACACTGAGGTCATGCACGTAGTCTCCTGAGGAGGCCGGGTGGCTTCCATGTTAACCCCTGCAGAGGCGAGGAGCTCCCAACTTCGGGAGTCTTCCAGCGACGAGCTGCTCACTAGTCAGAGCGTTCTGCGTACGGATTCGAAGCCTAGACCCTCGCCTCTGGCTTCCGGTCTTGACTGTGAACAAATACGTAACAGCCTCTAGCAGCCCTTATTTACACAACATGCTTTCTAATATTGACTTGTCCGTTGAAATCAACAAGCCTTATTGAGCACTTTTTGCGACTCCATCAGCCAACCTGTGTGAGGCCCTGGAATTCCACGCCTGCGTTTCAGGCCTGATGCTCATCCCTGAGGTTTTCATAGTGTGACATGGGGAAGAGAAAACTAAGAGTGGAGGGAGTAAATGCTAAACTAGGGGTGTCATGGAAGTGCCATGGTGAAAACAATGAATTTTTAGGCACAGAAGAAGTGCCCTTCGTGAAACCTGAAGGGGGAGGGTTGGATTTTTTCCAGGTGGAGAAAGTAAGTAAAGGACATTGGAAGCAGAGGTGCCGGTGTGAGTAGAGTCATGGCGACTGTGATGGTGACCGTGTACTTAGGGGCCATGTGCTTAAGCCCTACGTACGGAGGAAATAGGTAGCCAGGGATGCAGGAGAAGAGGGGCCAAGAAGGACAGAAGCATTCTCAAAGATTGTAAAAGGCTTCAAATGCTGTGTGGTTTGGACACGTCTCTCCTACCACCTCTGCAGACCTGCACTGCCTTTCCCAGTGGCCTCGCTCTCCCCCAAGCCACTGCAGCCCCTCAAGGACCCTCTCCAGCCTGCGCAACTGCCAAGGAGTTAGACCCAGATTCAGAATTGGACTTGGTCTCTTTAGGAAGAAAATTAAAGTAACCAACTCTGAGCATGTTCATTTAAACAAGAGGAGATTTATTACTTTTAATTAAAATGCTATTTGTCCTAATGGGAGGCATATGCCCACTGTAGTTAGGGGGGTAGCAAATGGGCTCAGCGGGCAGACGTTCGGGTCTTTCTAAGCTCTCACCTCTTGTCCAATATGTCGTGTCCAGGGAAGCGAGGGTCTCTGAATCCATGGTCTCTGACCCTGGGAAAGCCAGAGGTTTCTTTGTTTGGGTGACTTTTTAAGCTTCTGCCCTCAAAATGCATCCATTAGTCCGTCGAAGAATGTGACAGAAACTCCTCCACTGGCTGTGGTAGTTGCAGAAGGAGGGTAAGCCCGGCCCTCGGCTGCCCTTCAGGCAGTTCAGGCCCGAAAATGTCAAGGTTGGCTGCTGCCCTTGCAACGTCCCTCAGCATCGCCAGAAGTCATGAAAAATAAGGGAAATAAGACTGCTTCAGAGCAGTCTTCTCTCCTTCAGAGAAGGTTTAGGGACACAGTCTCTCCCCACATTCTGCTTGCTGCGGGGACAGCCCCCCAGTTCCTCTCTGCACTGCAACCCAGAGCGATTTCCACTGATTACAGTCACATGGTCACACAAGGGCAGAGTGGACAAGCCACCCCAGCATTTATGACAGTAAAAGGCAAGCAATAGGTCTGGTTGGCATGGTGAGCTCGGTGAACTAGGGAAGCGGATGCTATTACTGTAGGGTTAGCTCTCTTCCCAGCAGACTGCCCTACTGGGCCTACGCACCAGGAAATTCCAGAGTGCGCCCCTCCTAAAAAGGCCTGGAAGTACTAGTCAGGATGAGAAAGTTCAGGTATGCACCTGCTCCTACTTTAACAAGAGGCTGGCAATTTTTAGAGACTTTGGAAAGGATCCTTCAGTGAAAAGGTTCTCAGAGAATGTCAAGAGGGTGTGAGTCAGGCTGCGCGCAAGCTCCCAGCACTGAAGCACTCGTCTCCCAGATGTGCCAGTGACCGAGGAAATGATGGAGAAGATGACCTTATCGGGGACCTGTTTCGGGCTCGACCCCGACTGCACACCCCAGGAGAACACTGCCGACTGCGCTCAGCCTACTTCTAGTCCAAGGTGATGAATAAATTTCCCCTAGTAGTTTCAGCACTCGTTTTTCCAAAACATATTTTTTTTTTCTGGCTGCATCAAGAGCTTCAAGCTCAGCCAGCTCAGCCAATGGCCGAGACAAGCCCTCGCCCAGGACTTTCTGTCTCACGACCACGGAGAGTCCAGTCCAGCAGGGTGTGTTCGCTGATCACACAGGCCCCTCGGCGAGGAAGCTTGGTGTAGACAGAGTTTTCTCGATGCTAGGCCGGCTGTGGGCTCTGCGGCCTTCAACTAGGGCCCTGCCCCGGAGGAGCGAGGAGAGGGAGTGGGATCAGCTGGCACCCGGGAGAGGCAGCCCGTGAGCAGAACGTGGGGTGGGGGCAGGGGGAGCCCACCCAAAGTCCATCCCATTTATGCCACTTGCTTCCGTCCGGGCTAATAAAAGATACACTCCTCCTACTAGGTATGTGGCACTGACACTGATTGGTGGAGGGAGCAAAGTGCCTGTCAGCCGAGTGAGTATTGGCTGTCACTCCTGTTATCTGGCTGCCTGCTTATTTGGGATTTTATTTTCAGATGTGATTGGCAGCTGGATGGCTCTGACATTCCGGGCTCGAACATGCAGCCTGTTATTATGCTTGCATTAACATTTTGATAAACACACGGTGCAGCATTGGAAAAGTAATTACATGCCATCACTTCAGTGCCTCATCAAAGAAAAGTTTACCATGTAATTGCTCTGTGATTTACCCAGGTAGAATGTGTTACATTTCACAAAGGCTCTGTCTATTTAAGAGTTTACATTTACTCTTTAAAAGACACAATATCCCCTCTCAGGGGCTTCCTTGGTTTAAAATAAACTTGGCGATATAATTTAGCTTTCCATAAATATACTTAGATATTACTGTGGAATACTTTTGCCTAATAGTTATTTAATGCTAAGTGTAAATATGCAGTGCATTATATTGGCTGAGCTATCAAAAAAAGAAAGGAAGAAGAAGAACTTTTTGACAACAAGGTAAAATAGGATATTGTTGCCTTGGTTTCCACATTAAGAAAAAAGGGCCTTTTGCTCTTATATTTATATCCGTGCTTTTCACAATGACATCTAATTTCACAATAAAGTGAATGTAGCTGAAGCATCCAGTGGTAGAATCAAAAATATTGGTTCTTGTTAGTGTTTAAAGAGCCCTTCAGATGTGGCACTGGAAGAGGTATGTTTTAGAGGAAAGCACAGATGATTGCAGGGTACCTGGGAACCAGAGAGGAAGGGACAGCTCGACTGATGTTCATGCAGTGGGATGTTTGAGTGGCTGGAAACCTAGGGAGCAAAAGGTGGGAGTGGAGGGTTCGAAGCAAGCAGCTGTTTCTGAAAGCCCCCGAGAGAATCTCACACGACAAACTGCTTTTATGGCTGATATTGGGAGGGCCCTTCCAGTTGTCCTGTGCTTTGTGATTATTGGTGAGCAGGTCCTTACATCAGCAGCCAAGGACAAATCGACGAAGCTTTTCGGGGATGCTGAAAGGTCACCTGTGTGTCTAGGTTAGCCTCCATCCAAGAAAGGGTAGGTGCGGAGCAGTGACAGAGAGGAGTGGGGTGGGCCAGCTGCTCCCGCAACAGCTCATGCCCTTAGCTTTTCTACCTCAAGGGTTCTCCTCAGGCAAAGCACTTCTTAATAAACACCATGGCTTCCTTCTTTCTAAAAAAAAAGCTGAGATGGGGAGTAGAGGGACAATGGTCTGTTCTAAAATGGAATCACAAAAATGGGCCGGCCACTCAGCAAGGAACTTGGTGCTGCCAGGTTCTGTAGACAGAAGCTTCAGGGTCACAGGATCAATTGTGTCCTTGAGGTGGCCTTTGCCATTAATCCAAGTGGTCTCTTTGCCAGAGGGTTATTTTCCAGATGACCACCCTGCTCAGCACTGTGCCGAAGTTAAGTGACGTGGTTACAAAAATCGAGGTGAAATCCAGAGCCTTGTGAAGCTCGGGGTTTTTCTCTGTTCTTTCGGGGGAACGCATGACTGCATGAAAAGTGGTTTGGCCACGAGAGCACTGGGTGACATGGAAGAGGCCACAGCCTAATCTTACAGGTGCAGGTGGGACACTCACATCTGGACATGGATCAAGAGGAGCTGTGAAAGGGTTGGGAGGAAGTGAGGGCCGTGGCCTTGATCCTAAGGGCCGATGGTTCCTGCGATGGCACGCCCTCCATTCAGCTGGGCCTCAAAACCAATGGCAACCTCATCAGCTGCTTCCCCAGCGCAGCTGGCAGCCACAGAAAACAGGAGTTTCCAGATGTGTGCAGCGGTTCAACAGTTTCACGTTAGTGTGTATTAATTCTCTCTAGAAACCGGCATTAACTCAGCTTTAGCACTAGTCTAAATAAACACATCAGCTCTTGGAGCGGCAGCTTCTTTGCATAACAGCTGCATATAGCATCTGCATCCTGGGTATAGGTTCCCTCTCTGTCACCTCTGAAGTGAGTGAGCTGCACTTTGCCTCTTCACGTTCAGCCGGACTCAGAATACTTCCTCCTTTTTGCTGTCAGGGACGAGAAGAAAGATGCCGTTGTAATTGCCAGTTGGCCCTCGGAGTAATGCCCTGTAATTGACAAAGATTGCTGAGCTGCAAGGAAGAAAGATACACTGATTAGGAGAGATTGTTCTTAATATTGCATTTAACCTGCACTCTTCTTCCCCTTCTCTTTTCACCAGAGGCCTGGAAGGGTTGTCTCACAGCCTGTGCCACACCATTGCTCTTAGTCGGAGGTCCACGAGGCAGCCCCCTGTTCCCTGGGAGCAATTTCATTGAGCTGGGAGGCTTAACAGCTTTAATATGGATATATGTTGAACTACCCCCAAACTGAATTTGTTCCCCTTCACATTCAATGTGCCCTTTGACCTCCCAATCCCAGAGGCAACCAAAGCTTTTACCATTTCTTTATCCATGCCTCAAATTACTAGGTCAGATCTTTAGATCTTTACTATTCTTGGTCATTTAACTTTCCCCCTGAGTTTGGGGTTGTGTTGCACTTTTTTCCCCTTGAGAATCACATTGATTGCTTTTTTTTAGAAAGCTTTAAAAATTTGCACTGTTAGAAAATATATGTATGGGTTAAAATGCATTTTTCATGTCCATTCATCCATTGATTTTCCCCCTCATTTTTCTTACAAAAGAAAGTTAATGCTGTTTTTTTTTTTTTCTTTGCAGCCGGGGGTGGGGAGGGAGGCGAGGGGGAATGTAGTCAGCAGTGGCTCCCTCCCCCAGGAGTAAAACTGCTGGACACCTGGCTTGGAAATGTAACATTAGGTATCAATATCACTCTCTGTGTGGAAACACAGCAGTGGGGGTGCGCTGCAGTGAAACCCTGTCCGTCACCGTCACCGTCACCATCACCGGCCGCACAGCCCTTCTCACTACACACTGTTTTAATAGCTGCAGGGGACTTTTAACTCTCCACCATTTTTAACTCCGCAGTAAAGGTTAAATGTCGTACTGGGAGTTTTTGATGTCCCTATGGGAAGTTCATTCTGAAGACAGAATAATTGTATCTAAAAACTAACACTACCTCAAGAATACGTATTTATCCATCCATCTCCTAGCCACAAACATGCCTTCCTACCTCTCTCCCTGTGAACGAAAAGGCATGCCTGGAGTGGGGAAGCACCAATTTGAATCCCAGCTCTAAGACCTTGGACGAATCATGTCCACCTCTTTGAGTAAAATGAGAAGCTTGGACTGTGTGTCTAAGAATTTCAGTCTCAACGTTGCAACTTTTTAGCCCCAGGTTCATATTCTGCTTTCTCATGCATAAATGGAGTGGTGAATCCAGGATCCCTCTGTTACTACACATCGCTCCATGTCATTTCCTCTGTGCTATATCGTTTCTGTCGTTCCTCCCTTTTTGTGCACGGGTACATTTTAGCAACAATTCAACCAAGCTCTCTCTCTGTCCAAAGTTATACTTGCACATACATGAGTTATACTAGCCAGATAAAATACTTTTCTAAACAAACCAAGTTTTAAAAAAAGGTTTTCTTGAAACCTATTGATACTAAAATGATTTTGGCTCTCAGTGGGATTTGCCACATTTTTCTGGGGTGGACCTGGTGCACATGGGGGTGTATCTGGGGTGTCGAGGGAAACGGAGACTGTCTACTGTACTGTCCACAGCAGTGTCACAGGCCTTGGCTGTTCTGGACTGCCTGGTTTCCTAGGTGAAGCGCTCTGCTCCCCTTGCCCCTTTATTGGCCAAACCCTGTCCATTCAGGCTTACATTTGACTTGGACATGCAGAACCCACAGGAAGATTTGTAACATATGTGTATATATATGTAAAATCCAGTTTTCACACCCAAGCCCAGTGGCCGGTGCGATTCAGCTCCTGGCTGGCTGTCCCAGGAAGGCATCTCTTCCTGCAATGGATCCATGCCTTTTGGTACCAGCTGAGAAGCACAATAGCTTTCCTCTTCAATCGTTGGTCTTACAGCAGAGCTGGACATCTGCTCGACTCCACCCCTTCCCATTCAGAACATCTGCCAAGCCGCCTATCTATCTGCCCGGCAAGGGGTTCCCAGCTCTGCCTTGATCAGGTGCCACAGCCGTCCTCACGTTCATGCAAAGTGAAGCGGCCTCCTGCCCACCCTGTCTGCGGTCCCCCTTCCATGGCCCTCATTAGTGCCACCCCTTTTCATCATGCCCGTGCCCGTCTGCCTTAAAGGTTTCCGGGACCTGCTGCAGGGATTACCAGTGATGAAGTGTTTTGGCGGAATGAGAAAGCCACCCTTTTATTCCGCATTCATTAAAAACTGTTTACTGAGTATATTCTGTGAGCCAAACACTATGAGACTTGAACAGCACACTGGAGTCCGTGCCAACTAACCAGCTATGTGCTTATTTTTCCCTGAGTGTCGTAGACATTAAACTGTGCAAACATTAGGCAAAATGGTGTCTAGTGCTTGACGTAACTTAAGAAGCAAGTTGTTCTCAGTGACCGCCGGCCCATGCACCGCAGGGGGGTGGGCCCCTGTCACCTGAGATGCCCTTCCATAGCTAAGTTGTTTGCTGCTTTGGAATATATAGCTCTTAGTAAGCACGTGTCACCTGGCTGCAGGCTGCCTGCGTTCCTGGAGGTCACGTACATCAAGCCCTTGCCCCCACTCGGGTGGGCGGAGAGGTCCACTCTCTTGCTGTGACCAGCGCTCTGTTCTGTCCCTAAGTTCCCTTCACCCACTCTCCATCGAATGCCGGTGTTGCCCTTCTCTTTCTCTGGCCTCTCGGTCCGTCCATCTGTGGAGACAGGTTCTAGTTCGCTGAGGGAAATTTTCCCAGCACCTCTTGGCAGAAGATCTGAGCCTTTATCTCAGTGGTCTGTGGGTTGGCAGCATTTGGGCCAGAAAGTTCTGAAGGGCAGATATAATCGGTACACTTTGAACTGACGATTTCCAACAGGAGGTCTCCTGGCATGCCCCGACCCATGTGCCTCTCCCGTCACCAAAACCAAGCAGCACCAGGCAGTGCCGTCCCCTCCAGGAGGTCAGAGTTTCAGGTCCGCTTCCCCTCCAAGCCTGTGCCTCTGTCTAACATCATACGATGTAGGGGATGGGCTCTCCCATGAGGCTCCGTGTTTTCCCTCGAAGCACCCGACTCATTAATGATCACACTGTGTTATTATGCTTTCCCTGCGCCATTCTATAGATCACTTTCATTATGTAGATACAAACTCTTTGATATTATAATTGTGGAGTGCATATTATGAAGACAAATGTGTTGAGCATAATGAGAATGGATTGCCAATAAAAGTTGAAAAACAATGAGCCATTTTAAAAGCTAACCCTTCTCCAGAGCGCTGTCAGTTTGAATGCTCTGTAGAAAGGCACTAGGGTGGAAGGAGCTTATTTTTAGTCTAACGTTGATAAAAGTTTGACTTTGGTAGCATCTTAATTATCTGATAAAAGCCAGAACCCTCTGCCCTGCTCACCTCTAATGTCTAATGCCTTCTGCGGGCATTAAAATTACTGCCACGACTTCAGGGAGAGAAACGATAGATAGCAGCATTGGATTTCTGAGAGGGGAATTAGAGTTTAAAGAGTCACTTGGTTTTGTTTAAACAAATTACAAAAATAATAGGTTGCCTTTAAAAGGTCCGTCTCACATATTGTTACCCTTCCCGGTGACACCCCTGATGGTGCCGTTCCCAGCATTGTGTCTCCCACTAGTCGCCCGGGGGCGGGAGAGTGATTTCCAGGGTCTCGTCTGTGCTTTTTCTCTCTGCCTCTGCCTCTGACGAAGGGAGGGTGAGGGGAAAGTGAGCCGGTGATCCTGTGTCCTGAGCATCGAGTCAGACACGGAGATGTGCTGGAGAGCAGGTGGGTCGGTTGGCTGATCCATCAACCGACTGGGGATTGCTATAAAGTCACAACCTCTGATTCACACAGGGTTCAGAGAATGTGGAAAGGGGCCAGCAATTGAGAGGGGGTGCCCCAGAAAGCGGGGGGTGCTCCCAGACATAAGGAGGGAACAACTCAGACCTCTGTCAACATGGGGGCAGTAAGATAGCTGAGCGGTGTAGGCTGGACTGCTAGCTTAGGTGACCTTGCTCTGGTCACTTCTCCTGTCTGGAGCTCTGTGTCTTAGTGACACAATGAGGAGGCTGGACTGGGTGTCTCTGGAGGGGGCCTCCCCTTTAACATATCATGAGCCTCGGGGCGGCTGTGGCTATGCAGCTATGACTACACACAGGCAGCTGGGAGGCTTCATTCGGAAAAACCTCTCCTCTCCAAGAGAAAATGTGCCAGTGTAAGCATTTGAGGAAACATTCTGCAGGGTTGACCCAATTCCCACATTAAGAAAATAATGCCCAGGCCCATATGGCTAATTCCTTCCCAAACTGTCTGTTTGCCATCCTGTAGATCTACCCTGAAAATAAAGTGACTCCTCGCATTTCAGAACCCAAACAGAGCAGAATGCAAATGAGCAAGAAAATGGTGAAAAGTGCATTTCCTTTGAAAGTCCTTTCGGGCGCAGTCAGCGGCGTGAGAGGCGCAGGGGCTGTGCATTTGAAAACTCCGCTGCTTCGTGGTTTGAGCGTGTAATTTTCACCTTGAGTAACAGGTGCCCGCCAGTGAACGCTCCCCCCCACCCCCCACCCATTGTTTAACTCTTCAGCGTGAGCCAGCACCTAGCCTGGCTCATAAGCACGGCCAGAGATCTGAAATACAGGACTTTCGGTCGTGCCCCACTGTGACCCGTGGCCTGGACCTGGGGGGCCGGGTGAGTGGAGTTTCCTAAGGCCATGTAGCTGCTCCCTCGCAGAGTCCTATCTCTCTGGTGCCCGTTGGGAGTAAGACAAGGAGAAGGCCACTCAGGGTCCAGAGTGCCATCAGGTCATTAATGGTTGGGGTCAATACCTTGGGTCACCTTGGCACGTCATATGGACACAGCATGGGGAGGTGTAGTGCTGTGGACGTTATGAGGTTCATCTTCACCAGGCTGGAGATGGGATTCCTGAGGGTGATTTTTCTTTTTGGCAGGAGGAGGGTGTGTGTTCCAATCTGTGGCTTTGCTGATTGAATTAACCTTATAATTTAATATCTTGGCATCCTTTTATACTAGGTTAATGGCTCCTGTTTCTTGGCTCAGTACAGCATTTCTGTCCAAGCACACAGGTAGCCGAGCTAGGCTGCACAGGTGTGGAGAGCACTCTTGTCTGGGAACAGCTTGTCCATGGGTACCTGGAGGGGTCCCCAAAGCCCTTTGTTCTGGGTGTGAGACCCTCTTCTCCTTAGCTTTTAATGTGTTGCAAAACACTTTTCCGTGAGCTGGTAATTATATAAAGATTGCTTTTGCTTTAAACAAGAATTATACTTAAACCTTTTGAGCAAGAAGAAAAATGTGCAAAGGGAATCATTAATTTTGAATAAAAACACTTACTTTCCTGGTGCCAACGAGGTAGGGAAATGTGAAATGGGTGCTTTCCACAAACAGCCCAATGCCGCACCCCGATCTGTTGGCTTGATCTATTACCAAGTTACTTGCAAAGTCGGATGTCTCCATTGGCCTGAATCTGACTTTTATTCTTTTCCCTCCACCTATTTTTTAAGGACTGTGCTATATGCATACTTCAGCCTTCATTTGCATCACATTAAAGTAAAACATTTTCAGTTTCTTCACAGCAGAAGTAAATCTGACAGACTTTACGAAGCTATTACACCTGCAGGTATTTTATACTTTTAAAACACATCCTTGTCAAGCTATCTTAATTACATTATTATATGTGCTTTTGAACTTGTATCTGCTATTCCATGACATATTCCACTTGAGACAGGGCCATTCTAAAAAGCTACAATTTACATCAAAGTTTTTTGGCTGAACAAAGATATGTCATAGATTCTGGAGGCATTTGTTAATTTACGCGATGGAGTGCGTCACTTTTGACGGAGCAAGCTGCTTTAATTTTCCATCCAGGTGATTACAGGTGGAGGTGCATCACCATGGCCTTCAAGTGTGGCGGCCAGAGGGGTAGCTGACCTCCACCTGCTTGATAAGTCAGCTTCGGCAGGTGCACACTGCCCTACCTAGATGTCCGTGACCTAGACACCTGTGAGACCTGCTCACATGGTGGACCGCCTTCCACACACCTGCAGCTGTCACTGGGGTGTTACTCAGCACACCAAAAAAGAGAAGGCTGACCAGTTTCTAACTGGCTTCCTCCTTCCTGTTCAGCAGCATTCTGGCAGCACCGGGCAGGAAGGTGCCCACACTCACAGAGAGGATGAAGACAAGGGTGGGGCAGGGTGGAGACAGAGTGAAAAAAGCTAGACGTCATATAAAACTGTTTCAAAGCAACAGGCCTGAGGTTCCTCAGAGGGGCTGCTGTGGTCTTTGAGGTTAGCTGCTCCCAGCATTGGGTGCAAAGCTGGTGGGGGTGCGGGACGTGGCCGGGAGCACTGTTGTCAGTCCTGCAGCTAGATCAGGTTTTGGGGTGGAGCCATGAACATGCAGACCATGCCTCCTCTCCAGATCCTTGATGTCAGAGTGCCCTGGGGCACGGGCTCCGGGAAGGCGCCACGGGGAGGTGCTGTTCCTCTGCACCCATGCTGATAAAGGCAGTACTGGCTTCAGTTCCAGGCACACAAGGTTCCCTGGGCTCTTCCTCCCTCCTTTCTCAATGGCCTGCCCTCTCCAGACCAGGGACAGAGCTCTCTCAGACAGCTACACAGATATGTACACACAAGCACACGCAAAATACAGGTGTGCACACAAAGACACATGCATACGCACACATAAACACACAGACACATATCCAAACACAGAGACACACATGTATATACCCACAGAGACACAGGCATACACACACATACAGAGACACACATACACACACATGCACAGAGAGAAACATGTGAGGACACATGGACACACATACAGACACACACATACACTTGACCTGGGAAGGACAAGCCTATCCCCGTGGAGGCACTCCGACAAACGCTGCACTAGGGTTTCTTCTTCCAGAAGGAGGCCAGTGCAGACCGAAAGGCCCCTTTCCTCTAATCACCCAAACTCCCGTTGCGTGTCTGTCTGTCAGGCGGCTCAGCTGTACTGAAAAGAGGCCAAGAGAATGACTCTTCCACTCTATGCAGAGTCCTCCCATCTTCCCTTAGATAACGCTTCTTATTCCCTTCTTTGTCACGGTCTCCCACACCCCGGGAGGTGTGTCTGCATCTGCGATGCTCAGAGACTGCTACACTGTCGTGCAGTGACTCACCCCCCAGTCACACAGCACAGTGCAGCACAAAGGGAGCCTGCAGCCCCACTCGCCTGCCATGTGTGCCTCCCCCGTGAGCTTCTTAGGTCAGAGGTGGCCCAGCCCAGTGCCCTCCCCGTCGGACCCATGGACTTGGATGGCCTTCCTAAGGGGTGGCGGGACTCTCCCGCCTCTGCCTACCCCTCCTTTCCTAGAACACTCAACTTGAATGCAGCATCCACGCCAACGGCGGTGCACTCAGCATACCCTGGCTGCAGAGCACGCTGTTCAAGCGGTGGATATGGCTTCTGAGGGTCTCGTTGGACTGTCTGAGGCATATCTGCTCCCTTTACCAAAAAAAAGGCTCCACAGGTGCTCTGGATGTCAGCCCTGGGCTCCAGACCCCACGCCCGGCCCTCCCAGGCTACGGGCAGACCTGCGCATGGGGAGAAATGTGTCCTTTGCCTCCTGAGGACAAGGAGAGCAGGAGACCTGATCCCTCTGTGAGGTGGGAAAGAACCCCACTGCCTGTGCAGGACCCCCGCTGTCACCACATGGGCCTCATGGGCCATGTGGCACTGGGCCTCTGGGATGTCCTTAGTTCTCTGCACAGGGCACTGCTTTGGGCAGACAGAGCTCCTAAGCCTCCCCTGAGTGTGGGCTGAGGAGTGCCTGCCTGGCTCCAGGGCCAACTCCACTCCGAGGTGATAGCGGGAGGTGCACACTGCCGGGCCTCCTGGGGTTCCCACACACAATATGGGTGCTGCCTTCACAGTCAGGGGTAGCACTGGAAGAGAGGTTGGGGGGACATCTGTCTGTCCAGTTTGGGCCTGCCAAACCTGGCATGACGAGAATATATGGGAGCCCACTGGGGGTGGCTTGGGCTGGGCCAGCAGGCTGCCCCCTAGTGAGTGGTTTGCCCCACACAGGTGGTGTCTGATTTTTCATGAAGGAGCTGCCTTTCAGGAGACTTGCATCTCCAGGGTCAGGGCAAAAGCCTCGAGAAGAGCACCCTACTCCGCTTAGTCCTTGGCTCTGAACCTCAGGATGGGTCAGATTGCCCCACTGGATGGGCCCAGGCCCAGAAGTAAGACTTTGATACTTTTCTCAATGGCACAGCCAGTGCCTAGTGGGTCAGATGTGAAGGGATTGGCATGGCGGCAGCCCTGGCACCTCAAGGAGGGAGTGCAGTGTGGGCCACGCTGCCAGGGAGATGCACCCTGCTGCCCTGGCAGAGATGGGGTGGGGCAGATAGGGTATGGGCTTGGCTTTGTTTGGTGGACAGAGCCCTGCCCCAGGACACTGATCACACTCTCGCCTAGCTCACTCCTGTTCTTCAGTTCCGGTGCTCTCAGACCCCGTTTCAAAGGAGGTCCTGTCTGCACGTGGACTGATATGAGCTTTTTACTCGAGATGAGAGGTCTGTTCAGGGGCATTTGAAACTGACTGAGGAAAGGATGCTTGTAACACCATTTGAAAGACCACTCAGGGTGGATACAACAGGATAAATGAAATAATGAGCCCATTACAAGTGGCTTTGGGGCTGAACTTTTATCACTTCGGAAGCCAGAGAAAGGCACAGGGATTAGCTTGCTTTTCGACAGAGGGGTGTTTTGTGTGTGTGTGTGTGCTTAACACAATCCAATTTAAAGACTATTCATCCAGCGACCGTTTTGTGCAAGGGACTTACAGCGAAGTCTCAATGTGACACAGCCCCTGCTTTCAGAGACTTGATAATTCTACTTGGGAGTGGGTTGAGGCAGGGGCTGGGAGCCACGTACCCAGATAAGTGTATCGTGAGAGGGATAAGGTCAGCCCCTGTGAAGCGTTCAAGTGTTATGAATGGGTCAGCCTGGTTTCCTGTACCAGAGCAGAACCCATTTGGACAATGCGGGGACGTATCTATTAGCATACATGCATAGTCCTACAGTGAGTAAAGAAAACAGTGCCCTACTTTGGGCTTCCCCAGAAATAGACCCTATGACTCAAGTGCAAGCTGTTTGGGAGGCGAACCCTAGAAACACGGTGGGCAAGTGGGAAGCCAGCGGGAAGGGGGAGGAGCCAAGGAAGAGTTCATCACCCAGCAGGTCTCCACTGGGGCAGCCAGGCGTCATGCCACACAGGACAGACCTCAGTCATCCCAGCCAAGGGGCAAGGAAGCAGGGTGTTTGTCCCCCTGCCCCCATCTGTCCTAGGCTGAGGACCGCTTCTGCCTGTCCTGCTATTTTAAGAAAAACCCTCAGGCAGGGGGCCCTGCCACAGGCAGGGTGGTGGGCAGAGCCGGTTGCTGCTAGAAGGGCGTCGGCAGCATCCAACACAGCAGCAAACAGTGATCCGGCCGTACCTGCAAACAGGACCCCCCCTTATGCACTCTGTGCCCATGCGTTATCACACTTTACCCTCATGTCCAACCGGAGAGGAAGGTAGAGCAAGCACCGTAGCTTGGTAGCCCCTGTGACTAGTGGCGAAGTCCAAACAAATCCCAACTCAACTATTACTGGGTCACTGAAGAAAGCAGCTGGGGAGTCGGGGCCAATCTCTTTCTCGAGACCTTGCTGTCTCTTTCTCTCCACCTGAGACAAGCAAGGTTGCCCATCCTCAGAGTACCACCAGCCCTGCCTTCTCCTGGGGCTCCCTCCCTCCACCCACGTGCATGACACAAGTCGATCTGCTGAGCCTTTCACTCCTGTTCCCCACCCTCTCCCCAGAGGCTGCCCTGCTCTGCGCTCTGCCTGAGTCTTCCTCCAGTCTCAGCTTTGCCGCCTCCCTGACAGGAAGGTTTTAAATTCTCACCTGTCCTCCATTTGTCCTAGCACATGCTGACTAGGCATCGGATGGGTTAACCTGAATCAACCCAGCGTGAGGTGGTCTAAAGAGAAACTGGCCATGCCGTCCCACCTGCCCCCTACTGTCTTCCTCGAGTGCTCTGTTACGTAGGCTTTTCCGGAACACGGGGAGGGGGGAGTGCCCACGTCTAGAGGCTGTCTGGCCAATCAATGAATGATCAAGTTTATATTGAGTGCCTATTGCGTGTCTAGCTCTGCGGTTAGGTGCTGGAAGGGATGCAGACGTAGAAGGCATGCGTGGCCTCCTTAGGGAGCCCACGATTTTATTGCGGAACTAAACTAAAACCTAAAAATCAATTACCTCAGAAGTAATACTGGACTGAGAGGCAGTAAAGGTAGTGGTTAAAGACTCATAAAAAAAAGGCAGAAGTTTCAGATTCAGATTCTGGCCTCCTTCCCTACCACCCAGCTGAATGCAGCTTTAAATATTGACCTAGGAGGGGCTCAGCCTCCGTTCCTGTCCCCTGAAAATACCAACGGCTCATCCTGGTGGGGATTGTGTGAGAGGGGAACGTGTGTGCATGGAAACCACATGGCACTCAGTCATCACTCAACGGAATTTATGAGCATTATTACCCAATATTAATGTTATCTATTATCTAATTCGAGTCCCTGCTGATTCAAAGCGCCACCGAAGCTTAGGGAAGCACTTTAGCAAGCAGGAAGGCCCGGCTCTGTCGTGGAAAGAGTAATGGGTGTGGTGGGAGTTAGGTGGGGCCCTTGGGAGAGTTTTAAAAATGGGAGGAAGGACAGAGAGCGTTCCAGGCAAGAGGGACACAAGGATGGGAAGCTGATGGCTGCAGCATGCCACATGCCACGTGCAACGTGCAATGTGCAACATGCAGGCACCTCGAGGCAGAGTCAGGAGAGTGGGCCCTGGCACACCTGGCAAGGAGGCAGTCCATTTGCCTGGGGAAATGGCCCTAAGCACTTAAGCAGGAGACGAGTATAACTGTGAGCTTTCAAGACCATTCCCCCGGGGGTGTGGGATGGGTCTGATGCAGGAACCTGGCAACCCAAGTTAACCACACTGGCTGCGTGGGGGTTGTGGGGGGTCGCCCTGCTCTGCCTGGCCAAGGCCAGGTGGGAAGGGAAGCAGATTCTCCCTGCAAGACACAAACCACGGTCCACTCGTTATCTTCCTCCCGAGTGCTGAGTGATCTCTGGCTTCTGCGCAGTGTTCAGACAAGGGAGAAACCTCAGTCCATCACCTCCGCCGGTCCCTCTCCTAGGATCCCAATCCAGCTTCCCAGCGGAAACATGCATATTTCTCTTTCTTCTCATTGTGTGCTCCAAAGATGGCCTGACATCGGTAAATCACTGCAGTGAGCTTTAAATGATGTATGAAATGAAAAATCCCTTCCCTGTGTATTGGGACCCTCCTGCCTCGCAATGCCTGTCTCTGCTGGCCTGACTACTGTATTATTTAACTTAGAGGCGGCTGGAAACTCAAGGGAGGGGAGATGCTCGGATCACAAAACCAAAGTTAAAATTACAAAGAAAAATATACCTACTAAAACACATACAAGTCTTTCTCCCTGGCTCTTGACTTTCTTTTCTTTTCTTTTCTTTTTTAATTTTGGCTGAAGTTTTTTGGATAGGAAAACTTTTTCTCTACTTCCTTATGCATTTTTCCCCCACCCAAGTCTCCGCTCTCATTTCATAACTTTACCAAAGGACAGAAACAAAGACTCTGTCGAATGCTGCAGATCCCAGGCCACTTGAGAGCATTTCTGTTCCTTCCTCAGTGCCCATTTTCAGTGTGATGGGCTCCTGTGAACAGGCAGCTCAGGATGGTGAAGGTGGGTGGGGCCTTGGTGCTGGATCTGCCCCAGTGGGCGTGGCCCTGGAGGGTGGGCAGGGGTAGCTGCTGCTGCAGCAACCAGGGTCTGCTTTAAGCCAGGGACGGCGCTGTCCTCCTGACCTACCCTGCGGGCTCCCCTGACCCCAGGCTAACATGACCTGCTCCGTGAGCTCCATCAGCACCGACATTCAGCCCGGGTGGCCGCCTCTTGCTTCTCCGACTGAGCTACAAATAGCCTGAGAGTCTTCTGAGTCTGCAGGGAGGACCGGCTTGATCAATTTGCTTTTAGCCGATGGAATAATCATTGACATTTGGACAGACTTCTAATCTTGGCGCAGAGCCGTCCAGAGGCATTTTAGCTGTCGATGGTAAATGGGTTCATCCCGGGATATATTTAGCAGCGTGCCCCGGGGGCAGAAAAGAAAGAGGCCTTGGGATCCAAGAAACCTGTGGGAGCTACACGCACTCTGTGCCTGGAGGCAAGTCCCAGCATTCCCTGGGCTCTCTGATCGGCCCCTACCTGTGAGCTGTGGGTTCTTGCACCCATGCTGCAGGGAGGTGGAGGAGGGGCTCTGGGATAGGCCCCAGGACTAGGACCGCCCTCCATCCATGCCTGGTGGGATAACAGGCAGGTGAGTATAGACTCCCCGTGAGCAGCCAGCCAACTGACAGAGAGGAAGGATGCAGAACACTGCGCGTGCACGCGGGAGCCCAGCTCTTGGATTTGCGCCCTGGCTCCAGCAGCCTAGGGACATGCACTTGGGCCCTTTATTTCCTCTCTGCCCCTCTGTTTCCTCATCCATAAAATGAGAATAATTCTGTACCAAACTCATGGGCTTCTTGTGAAGGGCAAATACATGTCAAGTGTGCACTGCGGTGAAGTGTGGGTCGCTGTTTCTTACCGGGAGGGCAGCAAGCAGGGGACACCGACCCAGAGTGGATGTGGGTCTGCCCCAAACCGCCTCACAGGTATCAGTGCAAGTTGTACAGCTGCTTCTGCGGGGAGGGGCAGCTCCTCTCCTGAGTGAGAGGAATCTGCAGAGCTCTGCCACTGCTGTCCCCTCTGCCCGTGGCTGTCGCATGTCACCATGGCAAGGCAGATGTCACACAAGGCACATGGCCCCCTGGCCCCACTACTGCCTTCCTCCAAATTTCACAGAAGGATTGGGAGGGGTGCTGCTCCATTATCAGAGTTCTTCAGATCATTCTGGAAACCACTGTCCTCAAGTGCAGAAGATAAGGATTCTGGGATGGAGCGGGAGGCTGGGTTTGAAGGAAGTGCCACTGGATCCTCACTGGGCCTCAGTTTTCTCCTCCATAAAATGGGGAATGATAACTCCATCTTCTTTTTTTAGTTTTTTTTTTTTAATTTATTGATTTGAGAGAGAGAAGTTTGTTATTTCACTTATTTATCCATTCACTGGTTGATTCTTGCATGTGTCCTGACTGGGGATTGAACCCTCAACCTTGGTGTATCAGGACGACACTCTAACCAACTGAGCTAATTGGCCAAGGGCATAGCCCCATCTTCTTGTCTTCACAAGAGAAACCGAAAAGAAAAGTCTCTTGTAAACCTCAGCGTGGTCTGTGCTCTGTAATGTGCATTATCCGGTCAGCCCCTCTCTGCAGCCAAGTGTCCAGCTTCAGGCAGGATGCTCGAGAAGGGAGCAGGGGAGAAAGTCAACACCCACTTCACCACCTGCATCTTCCCAACCAAACCAGCTGTCGGTGGGCTAGCGCATGGGCCGCCCGGTAACAGCGCCCCGCCGCACTTGTTCCGGGCCACCTGGCTCCAGGCGAGCTTTGGCACTCAGGAGGCCTGTGTCCGGCCTTCGTCCTGTGAGTTTCGGTGTAGGAGGGACTCGTGGTGAGGAGTAGCGCCTACATGGGGGTTCTGAAAAGCCAGCGGAGTCTCTCCTGAAAACCCAACTTTAAGTTTAAAAGAATGTATCTCCAAATGTAGCTCTGACTGCAAGGTCCGAGAGGTACTGACTCCATTCCTCCCCCCAGCCCCCACTGCATACACACACATACACTCGCACACGCACACAACCCCCACCCCATCCACTCACATTGCCGGAACACTGACTTGGACTGAGCTGTCTTTCTGCGCAGCTAGAAAGAGAAGGCGGGGCCCCAGCACAGAACAGCGGCTGAGCAGTTCCCAGGCTTCCCCGCAGGTCGCACATCCCTAACCAGCAGCCCCGGTGCAGTGGGAACACCTCCCACTTCAGTCTGCACCTCCAGGTAGGGGAGGGAGGCAGCATGCCAGGCGGCCAGACATCAGCAGGAACTGCTGACAGCCTTTCAGGCACAAGGGAGTGAAGAGGAAAAGCTGAGGCCAGTCCCCCACCATCACACTTCTCCCGCCTTGAATTAACGCCTTGTCACTCAGAGCTGCGGTCTCCCAGTGCTGGCTGTCACAGCCACAGAGCAGGTGTGATGCCCAGGCTCTCTGCGGTCAGAGAGCCCCGGCGAGAAGCTGCCCACAAAACTTCCACTCTGTTCCTTGAATGCCTGGTGGTGTGAACTCAGCCTCCAGGGTGTCCAGTGTCAGATTCGTCACCCTCTGGCAGGTGGCTCTCTCAGTGCCTTCACTGTCTCTCGGAATCAGGAAATGCAGACCAGGAAGGGACCTTTGGTGTTATCAATGAAATGCTGGGGTCCATTGGGGCATTGGGGTTAGAGGGACTGGTAGATGCCATGGGTGGCGACTGGAAACCGGAAGTCAGATGCCTGCCCCCGGCGTTGCCCCAGCGTGGAGAACCTGGGACCTCCTCCTGGGCCTGCTTGCAGCAGCGGGGACGGCCCGAGTGGCCGAGGTGCAGCCCACGTGCCATGGCCCATTAAACTGCACACCTGGTGTCTGCGAGGATGGGTTCAGACTTACCCAGTGGATGCGGAGCAGCTCCCGGGAGGAATGGGGCTTTTGTCAATACCCACAGCGGAGGGCTGGCTGGGTTTCCAGTAAGAGTCAGTGAGGCTGGGAAAATTACCCATTACAATTTTATTGATATTCACTTTACTCTGCAAATGACGTGGGATGGTTCTGACAGGATGCCTTAATGGGACCGGCTGAAAATCCATCTGGGCAGCCGTGGGCTAATGGGGCTGAAGACACCGCAGGGTTCAACTGTTTCCCAGGCCTCTCTGCTGCCACCAGGGGAGGACAGGTAGAGTGCCCAGCATGACACTCTGGGAGCGCCTGCTCAGAGGTTTTCCTCTCTCTTCCTCCTTAACCTGTTGAGCATTAAACCACTTCATCTGACCGTGGCTTTGTTCTTCAGGGCTAACTGCCAAGAAGACTAGGGGCTGGGGAGGCTCCACGCCGGATGCCCACCTGTGCGTGCTCATGTTAAACTAGTTCTGATGCGAAAGGCTTAGAAATGGGTGATTAGAGTCCAATATTCTGCAGGAAGATTTCTTGTCATCTAATGCAAACTGAGGGCTCCCAAACACTGGGGACAGCCTGCTGGATGGACGCGTCCCATGGACCTGCTCCAGGGAAACACTGTCAAGCCAGATCTGGGCAGGAAGGGGATTAATGACTGAACAGTGAAACGTGGATTTTCTTTGACTGCCAGACAAGACAGCAATGTGGAAGCATAAATGAGTTCAGAGCTACATTTGGGGAGCTTTCTGTGACTTACAAAGGGCTTTTACATATAACATTCCATTTGACTCTCACCAATCTCCTGCGAGGGAAGTAGGGCCAGAGACGTTCTGTAAATTTCCTGTATGGGTCACTCACCTACTGACACATTCAGGTCCATTCCTCTTCCCCTGAAAACCACACCTCCCAGGCTTCCTCCCAGCTGTCCTGCAAGGTTCTGTAAGGGTGACAGGGTGGAGGAGAAGAGAGGCCGGGGCGTTTCACCCTTCTCTCAGCTCGTGTTCATCTCCAAGACAGCACCTGTGTCTTCTGGGCTGTCCCAGTTCCCAATGTGCGACACTTGTTCTCCAGCCGGGCCACCTACCCCCGATGCTGGCCTTCGGCACCCTCACTGTCCCCTTAGACTGCCTGGCTCAAGTCTGTTCACCTGCTTCAGCCTGAGCCACTACATTCCCAGAAATGATGAAATCATGCCCAGGGCAGTGTCCTTAGTGCAACGTGAGCCCTCACATTCCAGAACTCTGTCCTTCCATTCCATGAAAGAGGAGGTTCAGAGTGGCTGGATCTAGGAAACCTGGAGGGAGAAACGCAGACACGGAGCAGGGAGCACAGCAGAGGGAGAAGTTCACGGAGCTGGGAGCTTGGTGGGAGAGGTGGCATTTGAGCTGCCAGGATAAGAACATGCCAGAACTGATGCGAAGGAGGTGCTGTTCTCCAGCTACAGAGAAGGACCAAGTGTAGGGTTCCCCACTTTCAAACTGTCCGCGGCTGCGGTGCTGCACTGGTACCTGAGCCCCCACCTCATGGCTTCCAGGATTCTCATCCTCTCTTTGGACCAAGGCAGTAGTCTTCTCACCGGCCTGCCTATCCACTCTCCCCACCGCGGTTGGGAGGGGTCTCTCTAAAATACATGTCACATCAGGCCAGTCTCCCATCTAAACACTTTTGCTGACCCCCTGTTGCCTATAGGATCAAGCCCAACACCAGAGCCCTGGATGCGAAGCCCTTGGCAGGCGGGCTCTTCCGCCTCCGTGCAGCCCGCTGTCGGGCCACACTGCTGCAACCAACGAGTCAGGAGGAGGTCTCGCCTCTCCCTTCCTCTGCCCGAGCCCTCTCCCCTGCCCAGAATGTCCTTCCTCCCTTCCTCTGCAAATTCTTCCCCACCAGTTAATGCTCTTAGGGATATCACTTCTGTAACTCTTCCTGGCACTTCTGCCTAAAATATACACAGGGTCTGGCACAAATAATGCCCCTTTTTTATTACGAAACCTTTTATTACAAAATCATAAGCATGTAATTCTGCACCATAACAATACCACACTCAAGCACACCATATGACATTTTGGGTGAAATCTTCAAATTAAAACTATAAATTATTACACCCATATCATTACCCGTTCAAGCAGGCGTTACTTCTGCCGGTCCCTGTATAAAGACGCCCTTCTCTGTGTCCCCAGAACCCATTGCCCACACTTTCATTAATATTTTTAATCAGATTGTTATATCATTAGCATCCATGCATCTGCTCCTGCACCTTAGAGCTCACGGCCTGGTGGGAGACAGCTTGTCCCCTGCCTCCCCAGCACCGAGCGCGGGCAGATGCTAAATGCACATTAACGTTTGTTGCGTTGAAATGAATCCAGTGCCATCCCTCCTCCTCCTCATCTCCCTCCTCCTTTCCTGAATCCCCCCTGCTTCGCTCTAAGTCACAGTGTCACTTCCCTCCCAGGCCGGGACAGGCTCTCTCAGAGCATCTGTGGGGCTGGGTGATGACAGGAACACCACTTGATTTGGGGTGGGCTTTTCCTAAATGGCAAATTGTCAGAATTCAACACAGAGCTACACAGTTAAATAATAGCAAGGAAGGATGACATTAGTAAGAAAATTCCAAAACCACAAAGATTTGTTTTCAACTGAGATGCACAGAAATAAATTTTTTTTTAAAAAGGAGGGGGTTTAGATGGGCAAACCGGAAGAGGTGACATGCTGTGTGAGACAGAAGTAGCAAGTCTCAGGTTGAGACTGGTGCTATGACAAACAGTCTCCACCACCCCGTGGTCTCTTGGTTCGTCCTCCCTCCTCTCCTCAACCCGGCTCCAACTGCAGGTCGCTTCCTCCTCCAGGGAACTGGACTGCACCCAAAGAAGAAACTTCTTTCCACAACTATGTTCCTTCTTGGGATTGGGCAGTAGCTAGACCTTTCATGACAATTAGATTGCTGGGTCCTTTAGTCAAAGCTTTAAGTCACTTCTATGTGTATTTCTGTGTGTGGTTCCTGCATTAGATGGTGAGTAAACTCCAAGCTGAGAGGCCCTCTGGAGGCAGTCCCTTCCCCCACACCCACCTTGGCATGGCTCCCTCCCTTCCTCTGAGACTGATCTCTGTTGTCCATTCCAACGGTCCCCTTTGATCAGAGAGAGGTTTGCCCAGCTCCATGGTTAGAATCGTGCACTCTGGAACCTGACTGCCGGGCTCCAGATCCCAGCTCTGCTAAATGCAGCCCTGTGGCCTTGTATAAATTTCCATGTCTCCGTTCCCTCATGAGTTTAACTGGGAGGATGATAGAAGCTTCCTTGTGGGCCAGTTGTGAGGATTAAGTGAGCTGACATATGCAAAGAGCTGAGAACAGTACCTAACCCAGGATAAGCAGTGTGTGAATATTTGCTATTATGACGGCGATTATTTTTCACCTGCTGACAGCCTGTGTTTCTCTCCTCCTCCCATCTGAGGACCAGGGCAAAGGGATTCTTTGTCTGCGATTTTATAGAGCCTCCTTCACACAACTCCACCTGCAGGGACAGCTCAGCAAAAATCAACTGTGGCCCTTCTGCAACTTCTTTAGAAGGCGTCTGTGCTCCAGCCACTCATGGAGTGCATCCGAGGGAAACCAACACCCCTGCCCAAACCCGAGTCCTCGGGGGCTGAGACCTCTGTCCTAAGAAGCTGCGGCTTCCCAGCCAAGTCCAGGGGCCCCAGCCAGGAGCAGCGTGACAACCTTGTTTAAAACACGATTCCCTCCTAAGTCCCCTTCCCTGACATCCAGCTGAGGAATGTCCAGCCTCTCCATTCATAAATAGAACTGGGGCCGAGCTGGCATTGAAGACGGTCTTTCCCTTGGCCTCACTTTGCAGAAGACTCTGCATATCCCCTGTCTGTACACAGACCCATTTGTACTGCCTCCCACACAGCCAGGCCTGCCCCTCTTTCTTCCCAGAGATCAGGCAGAAAACAGCATGCACAGCTTCACACACACACCCACTCACTACTGCTGACCTGGCCTCCTGGGAGGTCAAGGCCAAAGTGTGTGCACCTTACAGGTGACGGATAAGATTCCCACTTGCTGTGTGAGCACGGTGGGGGAGGGAGGACGCTAACCTCTCAGGAGATAAGAAGAGCCTCTTTTGCTGAGGCCAAGCAGCGCTCTATGGTAAGCAGTGTGCACCTTGCCACACCTCTCAGCCTTTCTCCCCTTCCCGCACCGGCTTCACTGCTGACGAGGGATCGCTAGTGTATTAAGAGGGGAAATGCATTTGGCCGTGCTGACATCTGCTGTTTAAGTCCCACTATCCCATCGACTCTGGCCTGGCAGCCTCTCCGAATGTGGACTGCAGAGCCACCTTCGACAGGGTCAGTGTTGTCCTTCAAGGTTAACGAGGGCCAAGCTCCTTTGGATGAGTCTGGTCTACATTTGCTTGTTTCGCTGCCAGGACGTGAGAGCTGACATGGACCAAATTGCTTCCCAGCACGAGCCCACAGTAATATTTCTCAGGCGTTTGCACGTGAGCCTCCTGGCCTGTTTGTTGGTTGGGGTTGTTGGGTGGTGAATGGGGCACCCGCTGGGTGCCAGCAGGTCACAGTTGCATGTCTATTGCTTATTGCATCTCCAGCATGAGCTCTGCACCGCTGGCTGCCTGCAGCACCCATGCGGTTAAATGCCCCAGATGAGAGTGGGGACAGCAGGGCTTCTCTGCGTCCCCCCCCACACAGACTTCTGATGCCTACAGTTGTCCTTCCATTCATACCCAGGCAGGGCTAGTGCACCCAGGCTCACCCTGCATCCTGGACGGCCCAGGCTGCCCAGAGGTTCTTCTCCCGTATACCTCCGCTGCCTCCTTTGGAATCAAGCAAGGGATTGTGATGGCGAAAATGTCTGCTTTGGAGGCCAGAAGACCTCAATTTAGGTCCTGTGTGCTGCTTAGGAGGGTGCAACTGCAGAGGGCACACCTGTCTCAGTTAGGGTCCCAGATTCAGCCCCTGCTCAAGGACTCCTGGGCAAGTGCTCCCAGGAGAAACGGGAAGGGGAAAGGGCATCAGAGCAGAGAAGGGGAAGCCAAGTAAGTGCGATTTTAGGTAGACCTCCAGTCTTGGCTGATCCTGCAGAGGGAAAAGCTCTGGAGTATAAATTATGCCTCAGAGTGTATCTGACTCTAAGTGAACACTCACGCTCCCACGCCAGCCCTTGTCTGAGGGCCCCAAGTGGCATAAGGCAATTCCCAGTCTCTGCAAATTTGGGCCGAGAGTGGAGCAGAGCGCCTCCACTGGTCAGAGTGGGTTAGTGCATGGGAGGCACAGGGGTGGGCCAGCGGCAGCAAGGCCCACAGGTGGGTAGAGATGGGCACATGGGACCAGTAAAGGAATGCAGGGGTCTGGGCGGACCACCACAGCTGTCCCCTCCAGCCCCCATCTCGCTGAGCTTCATAGCCCTCAGTGTACATGAAAGAGCCCCATTAACGTACCAAAAGTCAGTATGAGAATAAAGGGCGGTCACAAATGTAACGATGCCACGGCTACAGGTCCATCCATGCCAGCTCCCTTCCACACACTCCTGTCAGTCCCCACCTCCCATCCGCAGGGCCACTCAGGTCCAAAGCTCAATGCTCACAGCACAGTGTTAAGTGGGGAACACAATTGGCACATAAACTCGTGGCCCTGGCGTGTTCACTACTTTATAAAAATCTAAAAAATACATACATACTTTAAAGTATTATTAGAAAACACTCAACAGGCTAATACTGTTTGTCTCTGGGAGCTGGAGTTATGGGATGTGATTTTATCTTTATATTTTCCTGATTTTCCTACCGTGAGCAAGTGTGATTTTTCTTTGTAAAAGATGCTTTAAAATACCAAGGCTTCGAAAGATTGAGTAGTTTAATTAAATCCTCTGAGAAGGAACTTGAGGCCTCTTGTCTTCACTCGCTCCTGACTCCCGTGTCTGGATGCAGAGGCGAAGTCGTGCGGTAAATAGATGTTATTATCTCTGGTGCTTAATTGCTGTCCTGGTTCCGCATTTGCGTTTTCACGGAAATCACTGTGGATACTATGGCTGAAATAAAGTGAAACGGGTTTCTGGACTGTGGAATTTTCCAGAGCCTTCAGTGTACTGAAGTGCACCGTGGTGCTGCTGGAGATGGAGATCTTATTACGTGGTCCCCAAACTTCCTTAGTGCTGGAACCCTTGTTTCAGGGAGAACTAAAAGGACTTTTACCCCAGGGTCCAACTTTGGGAAACATCAGGCCAAGGCAGGAGGAAGGTGGCGCTCTCAGGGGCCCTTTCAGGACATGCTTGGAGGCAGGGCCATCTTTCAGTGCCTCCCAATCTCCCCATGTGGCCACCTGCCCACAGCTTTGACCAGATCCCAGAGACACAGAGTCAGAGGTTTGGTCAAACCAGAGATGATGTCTGGGCCTCAGCCATGACTCCACGCCAGGCCCAGAAAAGCAGCAAAAGCAGGTGGAGCAAGGTCATGCCCATCTCAGGACCAGCCACAGTGGCTGAGGACCCCCTGCCTGGCGCCAACTGATCAGTAGAGACCACAACCCTGAAAGGACATACCTGGGAAGCTGATGAATATTCTATTGAGATCCTCCCCTGAGACCTCCAAATAAAAACCCTGAAGATGGAGGACCCATGTTCCCTCTCTCTCTCTTTCTCTCTCCTCTCCCTCCCCCAGCACACACACACCTTTGCCTCTCTCCTTCCCCCAGGTGCGTTTTCTTTATCGTCCTTTCTCCTAAACTCCGACGGCCCCGACTTTGCCTCTGTAACTTTTCTCTCCCTTCTTCCACGGCTCACTTCATCTACTTCTGTGACTTTCTAAATAAGCTCTCACTTATATTTGAGTTCCTCGGCTCTGAATTCTTTCCCAGTCGAACTCAAGAACTGAGGTTGCCGAACCAAGGCCCAACGGTCTGGCACCATTCGCCATTAGCAATAGCACCTTAAACAAGCAAGCAAACCCCGTGGCCGCAGGGGGAGTTGAGGCCCTGGGACCAGAGGAGACGTTCTTCCTGGGAGAAACTCCACCACCCGCTGCCCTGCAGGGCCCTCAAGCAGACATGGGTGGGGTGCAGGGCGTCGAATGAACTGGCCTCAGCAATCAATTGCCATGTGTTTCTTTTCTGCAGCACTGTGAATAGCCTCAAGTAAAGACTGAGAAGCATACCGTGAATCTCTGATAGATTAAGTCCTATCGCATATTGCTACTGAAACACTGAATCAAGTTTTCAGCAAAATAGGTTCCGAGATCTTGAACGGAGGTCCAGACGGTGGGGTTGTTTTTGAAGTTTGTGTAAAATCGTCTCGAGGATTATTTATACAGTATTGTTCCCACTCCGTTAGAAGCATGTGCGCGGTGACAAAAGCCTGGAAGCAGCACAGAGCAAACGCGAAGGGCCGTCTGGGGCTGGCAGAGCTGTGGGCGGATGTTTTTCACGGTTTAGTGTCTTTTGCGGCATTGAATATTGTTTTAATAACAAATAAAATAGACAAGATGATAAGGAAAAAAAGCATTTGAGAAACTAAATGCATGAAAAGCATATTAAGACTGACATGGCTTTTTCTACCCATTTAAAAGCCCAGAAATAGGGAGTGGAGCGAGATAAAAACAGAACGGGCCGCTTGTTATAAATGAAAACAGTCTCCTCGTATTAAGACTCAAATTACAGCCACAAGATAACTCCATGAGATGGCAGTTCACAGAATCAATAAAACTCCCGTTTGTTTGGAAAGCCGAGTTGCCTGTGTGCCAAAATACATATTTTGTAAATTGCTTCATTTACATTTGAAAGGGCCCAACCTTAATTCTTCAAGAAGCTGAGTGGAAGGATTGAGAGAAAGCAAGGCAAAAACCCACAGCACAGCAATGTAAGCAACCTTTTTTGGTTCTGCAATAATTTGATTGAAACTGATAGCATTTGGAAAAAGGAAATGTTTTCCATTTAAAAAAAAAATCAGCAGCAATGCAAAAATTCTTGCCAGAGTTATGTGAGGTCTTTCTGTCTTGCACTGAGCTCTTCCCGAGGCTGAGGAGGTGACATCACACTCTCCAGGAGGGATTACATCCCCCCACACACCCTGCACCCTGCCAGGTTATACCTCCTCGGCCCACAGGTGCGGCCCACAGGTGCACTTGGCAAAGACAAGGAGAGAGTTTCTGTGTTTGTTCCAGTCCAGGAGCTAAGGACTTGTTGCTGTTGCTCAGGGAGTTTGTCTGCCTCCCCCGATCTGGATGAGGAGCAAAAGGTGTGCAGACAGGCCCCCCGGACGGCGCCTTGACCCCCACGCTTCACTTCCCCTTTTTGAAAATTGATATGGTAGATGTAGAACAGATATTTTGAGCTCAGATGTAGTGTCTTAGTTTTCACTGAGATTTAGAATAATAAGGGGCTTTCTCGGCTGTCACCCAGTCGTGGCGGCTCCCAACTCATCTTATTAATGGGGACAGAGCTCAAGCTCTGAAGTCACAAAGCTGGGTGACCTGACGCCGGTGACTTCTTACTTCCGGACTCGAGCGTCCTAGCTATGGTGAGAACCGAGAAAACGTATCTGTGGGGTCTGGCACTACTCACTTTACCCCTTTCCCGCCTTGAAAATTGAGTATCGTGTTATTTTGCAGATGGGTGTAGGGGAGATTAGAGGAGGTTTCAGGCCCAATAGCTAATAAATAGCAGAACCAAGACTAGAACTACAGTCCTCTGAATCCAACCAAGTCCAGTGGTTGTTCCACTCATTTTCTCCCCTCCCTTTTTTCCTAAAATTTCTGAAAACTTGTGCTTCATCGAAGAAAGGGAGATGGGAAGTCAGTGGATTCAGGCCACACGGCCTACTTTACAGCTGCACGTGGGTCTGCTGGCCAGTTCAGTGAAGCCCCCTGACCACATGGGCTTCCACAGCCCTGTGGGAGCCCAGAGGACAGATTGCTTTACACTGTCCCATCAAAACTGAGGACACGAAGTGCTTACCTCCCTGCCAGAGTGTCTTTGTCACTGTCCCTGGGGCCTGAGTCCACACTTCGAGTCCCATAGCCAGGAGAGAGACAGAAGCACACCGGGGAAGACAGGGCGGTGTCCTGGATAGGAGCACCTTGGACTTGGTGAGGCGGTGCATTCAGTTCCCAGCATGGGCAGAGGACACAGGCATGTTCTCTGTGGTTGAGACAAACTGTGTGGCTTGAGGACTCGGGGGGAGTAGGTGCCTCCCAGAGTGACTCCCACGGCATCGCCCTCCGAAGCGCCAACACTTAATCACTTCTGCGTGTTTAACCATACCTGTTTCTGTGCGGCACTGCTGAGGAACCTTTCGTGCAGCCATCTAGAGAAGTGACTCCCCCGCATGGACTCATGTGCCCCCCAAATGTCCTGAGCAGCCTTTGCAGGCCCAACAGTTTGCAAGTGATGTTCTGACCCTGGTCCAGGGCCTTTTTCTGGGCACCGCAGCCTGATGCCCCACACACTCCGATACCCAAAGCGCAGCCCCTTCATTCACTAAGTCCCCAGAAGACACCACACACACACACACACTCACGCACTCACGCACACAGGCAGTCTGCTCTTATTTGTACTGGGACATGGACAACGTGATTTGAGGTCAGAGTCTCCTCTGTTCAGCATCCTTCTGCTTCCTAACACTCGGAACTCCTACCAGCGACAGCCAAGCCCTGTCCCCTTCAGAGAGGGACACCAAGGGATCCCCTGCAGGGCTGGCTGTATGAATTATCTGAACGTCCCACAGTGCTGTTCTGCATGGGCCTCAGGTGGGGTTAAGGCTTTTCTCTGCAGTGTTCATGTGGCAGAGGGCCATTTTGTCCCGTCGTCTTCTGCCCTGCCTCCGGGGCCCGGCTGAGGATGTGGGGTTTCCGGGTGAACCATCCGAGGCTCCTCCCAGTCAGAATCCTCCAGGGGCCTCAGGGGTCATTCTCAGCTGCCTGCATGGCAGGGCCCCTCACAGGCTGATTCTTCAACCTGCAGTGGAGTCCTTCCATTCAACTTCTTTTCTCCCGAGCTCACTTTACTCTTTCTTCCAGTTTGACTGAGCTGTGATGAGCACACAGCACCGTTCACATAAAGGCGTACAGCATAATGACTTGACTTACATATATATCAGGAAACGATTACCACAATAAGTTTAGTTAGCATCCATCATCTCATGCATATGCAAAAAAAAGAAAGAAAAAGAGAAAAATGTGTTCTTTCCTTTGTAATGAGAATTCTTAGAATCTACTCCCTTGGTAACTTTCAAATACGCCACGCAGCAGCGTTAACGACAGCCATCAGGTCGCACCTTGCAACTCTAGCGTTCATTTCCTTCTAGCTGGAGGTTCTACCTTCCGCCCACCCTCCTCCTTCGACTGGGGTAATAAACGTTGGCTGGAACGCTGTCCTCCGAAGTTCCTAAAACGTTTGTCTGCTGGCAGCAGAAATGGTACCCAAGGCAGCCACTCACTCTCACCCTTGATCCTTATTGGTTTATGGGTTAGCTCACGGTCCCCGTGGAAGGTGAAGGGAACCTGACCCCAAAGCAAGAGGATGCAGGAGCAGGCAGCAGTTTGAGCAGAAGGGGGTTTGGGAGCACCCACGGGACAGGCCCGGGTTAGTGTGGCCTCATTCCTGTCGGGAGGGCAGGCTACGGAAGGCCCGCCCTCCAGCTGCTCAGGGCCACCCAGCCGCGCCCACTCTCCATCCCCACTCCCTCTTCTGAGAAGTGGAGAAAATAAAATCCACTGGCAGGGAGGTTGCTGGTGCCAGTGAGACACTGTGGGGGAAAGCTCTTCGGAAATTCCAGAGTGTCCTGCAGGGGGTGGCTGTCGTCACTCTGTCACTACCTGTTGACCCTGCAACCCAGGCAGAGCCGGCCCACCCCAGCAGCCTTGAGATGACTGGTGGCTCTGGGAGGATGCCCTGCCGTTGCAAACTGCCAAGGACAGATCGTTTGTGATAACTGCTCACCTCTTACTTTAGAGAACGAGGTGAATAAAGCGTATGCAGCTCATGGACACCAAGAGCCTTTTCATATCAGTTTGGGAGGAGTTGTCACTTTTGATTTATTAAGTAAAGTTCTAAGCTGGGCTGCCGTGTGCCGCCAGTCCCCCGGTAATGGATGATGGGCCTCCCCGCCGAACGCACCGGGCAGCTACTCTTCGAGAGCCAGCCTGGAGAACACAGCACCGCCCTCCGTCTTTGGTCTCTTCCCTTGGACGCCTCTGTAATTAAGAGTTTGTGGCTGCACAGCATGTCTGGGGGTTCCAGAACTGACTTCTACCCTCACTGATTGAGGGGTTCCCCCTGTCCTGAAGGACGGGTGGCTAAGAAGCCCCCCATCTGAGCAGCTATCCTGGGACCCCATGCTTCTCCAGGCTCTGTGGTCTCGCTCACAGCGATCCATGAGTACGCTGGTTATTGGTCTGTCTCACTTCGGGCTCATGGCCCTGGGTGTGGAAAGTCCTGAGATGAGCCTGGGCAGATCCGAATCACGTGCAGGCGTGGGGGCTGGAGTCACCCACAATGCAGTAAACGGAAGAGCGGACACACTCACCCACAGCTGCACCACCCAGGAAAGTGCTCCCACCGGAAGCCCTTCACAAGCACCTTGACACAGGCAGGCCTTCCAGGTTCCCCTTGACTGCTGGGCAGGACCAAGTCCTAGCGCGCTGCCTGCACTTGCCGTTCGTATGGCGGGGACACAGTTTAAGCTGCGTCAGTGGGTTTTCTTGTTTTTGTCTCGCTCAGAGGCCGTGTCTTCCTCCCAGAGAGCGGTCCGGTGTTGTCCCCGGCTGCTCTGATCGTACAGGATGTTGTCCTAAACGGCCGCAACAAACAAGGACACCGTTGCACAGAAATGAGGCCGGTCCCTCTGCTTGGCTTTGGATCTTGTGTGATTAGGCAGGGAGTCCACGCACCAGGTGGCCTCAACTCTCAGGTTCCCTGTAGCACCACATAAAGGCCTAGCTTTGGCAGAAAGAAAAATAAAATCTGTGAGGCTCAGTCCTTCTGAACTTGACTCATGTTCTCTCCTGCTTGAGGGGCCAGCTGTCAGTCTGAGTGAGAGGATATTACACTGAGCCAAACTCATGGTCAGCCAGTGCCTGTCTAACACAGGGGCCAAAGGACATTGGCCCTTTGATGAGTCCTTTGATGAGTCCTTTGTGAGTACATTTCTGGGAACAGATGCGTGTCTTCATCACTAAAAACTTGCCTTCCCAGCCCCTTAACCATGGCTCCATCATCTCTGAGCCCCTCCTGGGGGGATGCGTTCTTCAGCCTTGTTTAAACCACCACATGTCGGCCAGAGCCAGGTCTGATCCTGAAGCTCTGCAGATCCTTGGGCCTAAGGCAGAAGAACCACCAGTCCCACACTGACACTGTGTCCCAGGACTAGATCCCAGATGAAGGTGAGTGGGGGTGACAATTAGAGGACTTAGTCTGAAAAAGAAGAGGGTGAGACATGTAATCACGGTCTTCCTGTGGATACGCATTTATGATGAGAAGAAAGAAGGGGCCCAGATGCTGGTCCCCTCCACTTGAAGCCCGTCAGGTAGAAAGGAATTTGCATCAAGGAATCCCAAGAGATTTACACTTGATAACAAAGGACAGTTTTCTCATGAGTGAGAGAGTTAAGTCCTAAACAAGTTCAGAGAAGTTCTTTAGAAGTTGGTGGAGACAAGCAAGCAGAAGGGCCCCCATGGACCCTTCTGCCAAGAAGGCAGACCCAGTCTGTCAAGGGGCAGATTGGACTCAGTATCACGTGCTGCCTGGGTACATTGTCCTGGACGCAGAACAGTTCCTGATGGAGTGGTCTCCACACAGCAGCCCTCCCCACCACTGCCTCCAGAGGGCACTCTCTTCTCTCTTCTCTCCTGCCTCTTCATGGCACAGCCCAGGAGAGTCTGCACACTCCCAGCCACTCCTCCCTGCCCATCCTTCCCTGGCCCAGAGCCCACCCAGGGGGATGCAGAGCTGGGGGAGAAAAGAGGAGGGAAGGCCACTCCTAGGACTCCTCCTTAGTCGTCCTTGTTTCAACCCAAAGGCCCGCCTTGATCATGCATGCAGCAGGCCCTAAATGGAAAGAAGACAATTGTCGGGTGGGTCTGTATAAGAGGAAGACCTCTCTGGCCCCTTGAGAGACTCTGGAAGCCCACTTCCAACAGTAGTAGTTAAAGAGAAGGTTCCTAAACACTGAGCACAGCTCTGAAGGACAGAGATGGCACTATAGGGTACATAGTGGCTAATAAGTTTCAGGTTCATTGCTGCAATTAATTGAAGTGTGATGGATATTATCTTTTGTCCCTTCAATAAGTGAACATTTGTCAAGTACTTATGATGTTTGGTCTTGGGAATACAGATCGATAAGGTAGGAATTTGGCCTTTGCGGGCCCAGCCCTCTAGGAAGCCAGACAGACACGTGAGCAAATAATGAAATACAATCATCTGATCACCTTTTGGAGAAATCTACGCAATGAGCTGGTATGACATTAGTTTCAAATGCCTTCTGCATCTAGGCCCTGTGCTAGGTGCTGGGGGCACGTGGTAAGGAGCAGAAACAGGCCTTGCCCTCAGAGGGGCTTACACTCAGATGCACACATCTCACTCTGCGCCGGGGAGCTCAAACAGGGCTCTGTGAGACTGAGGGTGAGGGAGGTCCCGAAAACAAGAGCCTCAGTTGTTCCATGGAAGACAGGGGGATGCAGGATCTCTACAGAGAAGGAGCAGAAAGTGTAAGAGTGTGGAAGTGTGAAAGACAGCCCCATTGGCCCTTTCAACTCAGACTATCGAATTCTGTGGCCATGGGTAATACAACAGTATTTCCAAGACATGGACTAAAAACCATTAACTGAGATCCTGAGGCTTGTCCCTGAGCCTTGGGACATTCTTAACAATTTTGATTAGGGTGAGCCAGTCCTCATGAGATTCCTACAGAAATAATACTCACACTACAAAGAAATCGGTCTGGATTTTAATAAGTTTGAGAGTGGCGATTCGCATGAGTTGACTCTTTCTGCTAATAGGAAGGATAAAAATAATAACTCTCTCTTCAAGCTCTGTGTCTCCAAAATGGCGTGAAAAGGCAGCGATTATCAGCATCAGTAGACACCATATCATTTGATCCCCATAGTGGGTCTTACTTGTTAATGCATGACACTTCCAAAGCCTTGTCCCCAGCCAGCAGTCGACTGGCTTGCTCTAGCCGTGAGCCCATTCCTTCCTGAGACCCAGGCTATAAAAGCATTCTGTAAGGCACACAGCAGGAAGAGATTCATTCTTGTCCACTTAAATATTCATGACAGGTTGCACTGGGGTTCAAAAAGACACTTGTTTATTTAGATAAGATTTAATTTATTCATAATTTACCTAAATTTGCAGGGGCGTGCATGTACATTCTAGCGTGTAAGTAGCATACTACATAAAACATCACCGGAGCAGGAAAACGGCATGCTAACGGCTGTGGAGCCCGCCTGCGTGTTTGAGGGTGATAACACACTTCCAGCAGAGCAAAGACCTTAACACAAAGGCCTGGGATTGTTTGCCTGCAGTACGCTGACTCATCATTGTCTTTTTCCCCAAGGCAAACATCTCATTAAAAACCAAATGTATATAATATAAATTGATGTTAAAGAACAGCTTTCCAGAACTGGAGTGCTTTTTCCTCTTCTCCCCATCAGGAGTCAATCCCTTCATTGGACGCAGACAACCCTTTCTGCTCCTCCAGCCCCCAAACGAAACAAGACAAAAATGATCCACACCCTCTACATCGTTAATGAATGACAACCTGCCTTTAGCATTCATTTATTCATTCATTCAACTGGTATCTGTCATCCACCTGTGGCGTGCAGGGACAGCTCTAGACTGTCTCCGCAGCCCTGTGGAGTACCCTATCCATCTCCCCACCAGAGGAGGAGCTCTCTGAAGGCAGGGGCCAGGCCTCACCCACCCTGGCATGGCAGCACCCGACCCTGAGGGTGTACTGCAAGTGACCCGTATTGTTTCCAGCAGTGTACATTCCCGGAAGCAGAGATTGAAAAATAACTTTCTATGGAAACTTCCTCATGGCTGATCGCTGGCCATGAATCTGACATGCTCTTCCTCCTGACCCTCATGAAAGAAAAGCCAGGTTTTCACACGAGCCTGCCAGCCGAGGGGCACCTGCTCATTCTTGGGGTGCAGGTCTGTCCAGCCCAAGCTCGTTTACAGGCTTTGGACCAGGGACTGGGGAGACGCGATCTGAAGAAAGCGTAAAAAGAGTTAAAGGAAGGGGATTTGTTTGCAGTCTTTTGTGCCTAAAGGCATGAAAACTTTATAATGCCAAACAAGTCCCGTTTTTCTTTATTTATGGATCATATATTTCCCCCCTTTATTACTGCCATGCATTTTTCCAACCTGACAGCTGATAACACCGACAATTCACTGCTGGCAAAAAATTCCATTTACCACTCTCTCCAAGAGAATAATTTTAGAATTAAAGGGGAAAAAACGCATGTACATCTATATGCAAAAATATCCATATTTATTTTTAGCCCCTGAACTCATACTCTACACTAAATACGGATTTGGGATCTAGAATCACATTTTGATCAGAGTTTAGGGGGAATTCTTCTAAAAACATAACCTTCACTCATCCACTCTTACCTGTTAACTGTTAATTTGGGGAAGAAACCTCCGAGCAGGTCATCTCAATCTCCCCAGAATTGGTGCAATTTAATTTCCATATGTCAAACATGGCACTATGGTGGAGATTTATTTTCCCCTGATTTATTAGAAGTCTTCTTAAAGGGGCAGACTGTCACTCCGCTGATTTCAGCCAGTCCTCTTGTTTGAAGTTCCTCTTCCTTTGGCTTGCTCTCCAAGTCCACGGGAAGGGGAAAAACAACCTAAGTGATAAAAACCACAAGGGGGAAAAAGAGAGAAATCAATGTGTTTTAAACAAGATGACAGGATAGGTTGTTTAAATTGCTTTTGCACATTGATTTAAAGCATGTCTGGTAGAAACCTCTATTATATTAACAATCTTTTCCCTTCATTTCAATCACTGTAGTTGCTGTATATTATTACCTTTCAGACAGTTGATGTCCAAATGTAATGTGGAGTACGATTTTTTGTATGATTATTTTTTGTTAGAGGAATGATGGACAACAACTTAGAGGTCTGGGGACAGGATTAGTAGCATAAATAATGTGAATTCCAAATAGCCCGAGATAATGATGAATCACCTGCACATTTAACTATAGATTATATCCTAGATGCGTTTCTGTAAATGACATTTTCTTTTTTAGGCTTCCGGGGTGCGGAGGGATAGGATGTAAATCTGGCCGTAGACTACAAGTAGTTGATAATGGATAGCAAGTTGTTGTCCCGTGTGAAATAAACAAAGAGATTGTGCTGTGTTTTGATAAAATCACCTTTAATCCCAATGGCTGGCCGTGGCGATACCATCGTCAGACTGCTGATTCTTTCTGTAAAGTTGTTGCTCATTAGCCTACCTGCACTACAGTTCAGAGGAGACAAAACCGCTATTCTTCAGTGTCCTTGGTATTTTCACTGCAGAACGATTCCTTGATGGTGGTTACAATGAGAACGGGTGGGAGGGGCCCGTGTGCCGGAGGAGATCTGGCACCCTTGTCGCTGTTATGGAAGTAACTCGACAGGGAATCCAGCCCGCCAATGGGTCCCTGCTCTGAGGCTGGGCGCGTCCTTCTGTGTGAGGGTCCTAGTGTTTCACGCGGGCCGTTGAAATGTCATCCGAGCTCTCTTTGGAAGTTTCCTCTTTTCTACGCTGAGCAAGTGTTTTGGCCTACCTTACCTTCCTCAGTCTCACAGGCTGGTGAGATTAAACCCGTTTCAAAGCTGAAAAAAACTGGGTTTTAGACAAAGTTGTCTTTCACCCAACTAAAGACGGAGATTGGATTTGAAACTGTGTTTTCCTTTTCACCCCTAAAATGTTGTTTCCTCTACACCACACTACTCTAAAGCTGTTGTTTGGCTTATTTATTCATTCAACCAAAAAAATACTTACTGAATACCTCCTCTATGTCAGGTCCATTCACATTTGAGGTGCTGAGAACATTCAGGCAAGGACTCACTGACCCTGCTGTTCGGGATGTCAAGTTTTGTCGGGGGGAATGACACAGGAAGATAGCTGTGCTATTACAGGAGTTGTAGCTAGGACAAGCACAGGCTGTCTGGTAAGCCTACCTGAGGTCTGCATGACCACTGGGCTCAGGAAGAGCTTCCTGGAGGAGGGGGCCCTATGTCAAGTTTTTCCCTGAAACACGTGCAAGCCTCCTCCCCGTACAACATCCATAGTGTGCACCAGGATCTCCATAACTAGATCTATTGACCCATTCTGCAATGAGGAGGTCAAGGGAAAAAAACCTCCAGACATTTTTCTTCCTTACACAAGTCTACCTGTGCCAAGACGAAGTTGGTTCCTTGCTCCCATGTGCTTTCATGAGCTTAAAAAAAAAAAAGAAAAGGAAAGGAAAAAGAAAAACAACTCCATCCACTAGGAGTCTCAGACAGGCATCTTTAAGCAGATTGTCAATACAGTAAAGACTTTTTGAACTGTTTGGTTTAACTTAAGTTCAGGCAGTCTGTTCATCTTCCTGGTATCTGCCTGCTCAGATCTTCATCGCACGCCTGAGAATCCTGGTGGAGCAAACACAGGCTCTTTATCAAGGCTTTGTTGGAGTCAGGATTTATAACAGGCGAGAACTTTCAAGATATCATATTTAATACTTATTCTTTGGCATCTTTATTCTCCGTCAAACTTCCATTCATTCTTGAGTGAGTTAGACCGACCATCCAGTTAAAGGGAACAGTCTCCACAATCGGCCACCTCACTTCTGACACCAACTGCAAGTTCAGGAGGGTTCCCGAAACCACACTCAGGTTTGATCATATTCTAGAAGGACTTACAGAACTCCCTGAAAGTTATTTTGCTCATGATTAACATTTATCACAGGAAAAAAGATTAAAATCAGTCATGGAAAGACAAGCACAGGGCAGCCTGGGGAGGTCCCAATGCGGAACATCCACTGTGCTCTTCCCACGCTGTCACGATGTGTCACTTTCCTGTGTCACTCTCATGTAACAAGACACTCCAACTATCTCCAGCGGGCTCACCTGAGCCTCCACGTTAAGAGCTGACTGAAAACTCTAACAGGGGCTCCAGTGCGTAGGCACGTTTGACTGGCGAGTTGATGGCCGGTTTCAGTCTCCAGATCCACTTACACCACGCGCCCCAAAGTCCCCGCCCTCAACCATTGTTAGACTAGCCAGTGTGAGACAAAGTCCCCAGACAAATGAAGCCACTGGCAGAGGCCAGACCTCACTGGGGGCACAGTTGAATTCTAATTTTTTTAAGTAAAGGAGATTATTTTATTTTTTAATAAATTTATTGGGGTAACATCAGTTAATAGGATCATACAGGTTTCAAGTGTCCCTTTCTATGATACATGATCTGTACATTGTGTTGTGTGTCCACTAACCAGAGTCATATCATCTTCTGTCACCACGGGTTTGGCCGCCTTTAGAGCCTGAATTCTTTACACCACCCTTCAGCACCCAGCTGGCCGGTGCCCTCCTCCAGGCAGAGCCTGCCATCCCGCTCCACGCCCCACAGCCCTGTGCTCACGCCTCTGGGTGCATTGATCATATTGTACAGTAAAGTCCTCACTTAGGGTCATCGATAGGTTCTTGGAAACTGCAACTTCAAGCAAAATAACTTATAACAGAACCAACTTGACCGAAGGTTCATTGATATAAACAAGGGTCATGTTCCTAGGGCATATTTCTGGTCACAAAAAGAAATCAACAAACTTCTAAACAAAGACCCAATCCCCTTCTAATATTAAACATTGAAATCAATGTGAGACACACCTCATGTAAGAAAGATGAATAAAAACAAGTAAGAGCACTCTTTTCCAACCTGCTTATTCCAGTTCAGGGTCAAGGGTGGCCGGAGCCTCTCCCAGGAACTCAGAGCACAAGGTGGGACCCAACACTGGGCAGGACACCCTTTCACAGCTGGGCACACCCACCCTCACCCACACCCACGCAGACCGGGACAGCTGAGACACACCCATTCATGTCACATACACACGTTTGTGATGTGGAAGCAAACCAGAGCTCCCGGAGGAGACCCACGCAGACACGAGGAAAACACGCAAACTCCAGACTGTAGCCCCGCCAGGAATCCATTTTTTTCTCATCAACATTGTAATGAAACTGCTTTATTCGAGGACCTGCTGTAAACTCCTTGGGGCTGGATACCACATCCGAATTCTCATTCTGCCTCTAACACCCTGCACCTAGAGGGTCGATCACATAGCAGGTGTTTAATACATTTCAGTGGGACTGAATTTTTCCACTTGATGGGGGAAAATGTTTGGATTTGTAAGAAGTTTAGATCTTTCTGGCTGCTTTTCTTTTGCTTTCTGGATGACATTTACTTTTGTAAATGTAATTCTGCCCTCACATCCAGGGGCAGGGCATCACACATTTTTTGAGGTTTCTACCAACCTGTAAAATTCATGGCCACATCTCAGCTTAGGTTGATGGTCAAAGACCTTCCTTAAGCCTAAACGAGTACGAGACACCTTTCTGGGCATGTCAATGAACATTATTTCCAAACCCTGGGAGGAATAGAGTCAAGGCAGTTATTTCTCGTTCTGTATTACCTCTCATGTGGTGACATTATTAAAGATAAGTCTGCAGGAAGATTCAGCCCACTGAAAATCGATCGCAGGACTTTGGTTGGAGAATTCAATAATGGTAGAAACAGAAAATTTCAAACAAAATATAGAAAGTCGAGAGCTGGCAGCAAACCACTGAGCAATGACCAACTGGGCGAACCTGTTGAGTTTTGCCCTGACGTCTGCTTCCTGTTTGCTGTCCTGTGGTTGGAGCTGCGATGCAGAGCAGGGTCGGTGAGAGAATGGCTCTCAAAAACCCACAATGATTTGCTTGCACTGAGCTTCTAATTCTGTGCCAGCTGCGGCATGTTCCTAATGTGCCTGGCAGGATGGCACAGACTGGGGGCCACGCTGCCAGCTGTGCATGCGAGGGTGCCATTGGCAGTGCCACCCCACGCAGCCTGCCACACTGTGCATTAGTGGAAGGGCCGCAAGTCAGGGGGTTGTTGAGACCCTTGGCATGAGACTTCTTTTCTTTACAAATTGGGATAGGGCAAGGCTGTTAGATGGCACCATTTCAAGCGAACGGCATCTCAAAATAATATTCGGTAATGGCATTCAAATTGCCCCTGAGTGGTCTAATTTTTAATTTTTCCTCAACAGTGAGCTGCTGAGATGATCTATAGTATCATCAGTCTGTGCTGTCTCCTGCCAACAGCCAGAGTCTGGTAGTGGAGATCTGCGGGGCTTCTGAGAGCAGATTAACTCCACCTTGTATCTGTGACTGAGGCTTTGCTCTGAGCCCCACATTAGATGGGGGGTTCATTGTCATGCCAAAGAGTAGTCCACTCAAGCTTTCGCCCACTCTGGTGGCTAAGCTCTTTGAAGAGAGAGGGAAGTAACTCCCCACCCAAATTCCACATCATCTGACCTGGGGCTGCCTCCGCACCCAGCTCGTAATACGAGGTCCCTCAGTGGGACCCTGAAGCCCTACAGAGTGACCGCAGGGATTATAGGGGGTCCCAGCTCAAACCACAGTTTGAAATTATGTATCTATATTTACGTATAACCATCAATTTAATGGCTGCATACTGGCTACCCCTGGTACAAAATTATAACATAGAAGAGAATCTAAAGTAGACAGAAAACACACTTTCTCCCCAACACTTGTACATTTGGGAGGAGACACTGGGGGCAATAGAAGTTGAAAGAGAATACACGGTGAACCCTAAAGGCAGAAAGGAAATGTAGACTTCTAAGGGAATGAACCCCCAGGAAACAGCGGATGTTAATTCTTCCTCTCAAGTCCACAGTCAGATGTAGGCTGAACATCATTTTCAACAGGGCAAGACCTAATCAGACCTGTGAAAACAACAAGCAGAGAGAGACGCGAAACTCACGAACAGGGGGCATGTGGGTCTGACTGCCAATCAGGGTGTGCGGGAGGCTGCAGACAGCTCCAGTCTGCAGCCCGGAGACACGCCGAGCACTGGGGCTAAGGGTGTGAGGGCACACGTTCTTCACGCACATAGCATGTCACCACCTGTCTGCACAAAGGAATTCCAATTTGCATATTTCAGCGTAAGGAGACACTTCCATGACACATTCAATGGCTCTTCAGATGGAATGCCGCTGATATTCAAAGGGTGGTAATTAAGTGGGCCCCACCGAACCAGATGAGACAAAATTCAGCTCACACAGCAAATGCGATGCAGGTAGAGATTTCCTTGTCAACAGGCAAGCGGCCGTGTGGACCTGCAGCGGGCAAACCTGTCTCAGGACCACTGTGACTCCCATTTGCCATAAACTATTTGGCTGGCACTCGCATGTGCCCTTCCATAATATGAGGGTGTTCCTATTCCTGGTTTTCAGGGCTCACTACGGCAGTAAGTGAAACACTTAACTGAGAGAAGTGAGGATTGGCCACGCATCAAAGCGAGCTTGCTTCACCCGGCGCTGTTTGCAGCAGGAAGGGTGGTGGTGTGTGACAAATCACCTCTGTTTGAGAGTGTTGGAGCCGAGCATCTAGGAGACTAGATAAGAGAGCCTGAACGATCCTATTACAGGAATAACAGCAGTGCCGAGAGTCTGCGGACCGCATACCCGGCACATTCCGCTGATTTAAAGGTGGTGCGGCCGCCTGAAACTCGGAGCGCTCCGCGGTGGATTGCTACGGTGCGGGCCTCCCACATTATTTTAATGGAGCTTGATCTGTGTACCCCAGTGAAGGCTACTTGAACAAATCTACGTTCAAAGAAGCGTGAGGTCTGTGCACCGAACAGAAACACACACAAAAAGCACTGTTTTTAGTCTTGTCCAGACTACAAAGGGAGAAGTTTTCCGTTTCCCCAGTTGCCACACACTGCGCCTCGCTGACCTCTCAGGGTGCGCATCCGCTCATTAACACATGCCCAGAGCACAAGCCCAGTGCCACGTGGGAGACCCTTTAGGCACATACATTTGCAAAAGTAATATTATGCCACTGTGGGGTTTTCTCTTAAAAAAAAAAAAAGACTTTATTTATTTTTAGAGAAGGGAAGGGAGGGAGAAAGAGAGGGAAACACCAATGTGTGGTTGCCTCTTGAGCGCCCCCAACTGGGGGCCTGGCCCACAACCCAGGCATGTGCCCTAACTGGGAATTGATCTGGTGACCCTTTGGTTTGCAGTCTGGAAGTCAATCCACTGAGCCACACCAGCCCAGGGCAGGTTTCCTCTTGACCTGGTCCTACCCTAATGAGACAGGCGCTCTATCTCTAAGTAGCTGTGAATGTGCAAGGACCCTGCTGTTTGGGCACTTGCTCTGGCCTCAAGCTCTCCTTAGGAGAGTCTCAACCACTGGACCAGAGAGGAGGGTGGTGGCCTTTGTGTCCATGCTCCTCCAGGAACCTCCTTATAGAAACAGGTTCATTGTAAAGCAATGATAATTTCCACACGTCTGCGTATTTATTTTCTCCATCACTTTCACCCCTTGAGTATGTAATCAGTGCATGAGCTTTACTTTCAAAACAAACATGCATTGACCCCTAGACCCTACATCAGTAGGTGCTGTTTACTCTCATTTAATGCGGCCCCGAGCCAATGGAAAGGCATCTATGCACACGGCAGACGCACCTGTGATGATTTGCAACGCACTGTCAGGCAAGTGAGTAGCTCGACCCTATTGTTCTATTGAGACCCTCACTTGTTGTGAAATCTGGGGCATGTGGCTCATTTGCTTTATGTAAAAGAAAATCCAGAAATGTGTGATGGGAAATAACATTGAATATTTTAGAACTTCCAAGGTTTAAACAGTATAGAACAAATTAAATATAAAGACTTAAGGAGTATATTGTACGGGTAGATATGTAGATGGATGCATTAGTATCTGCATGTCAACCTGTTATATGCCATGAAGGCAATTTCCAAATGATGTTTTACAAATAATGAGACATTTCAGATGCTCAGCCAATAGTATGAACTTGTCGTTAGTCCTTTGACCACCCACTGTATCTAACCATCTCCTCAAATTGCTTTCCCTGAACTTACACCTTGAGAGTGTTGACTTAGTAGGAAGGCATAAGGATCCCCTCGGGGAATATTCCAGGCCCAGCACATGTCTAAAAGCCCCAGAAAACACATATTTTCTGCTAGATATAATCCCACCTTATAAGTTTGGGGTAAAAATTACTCGGGGACACACTCAGCCATTGCTGAACCAATTAAGAAGTGCTGTGTTTGTTGTTCCTGAGGTACCTTGGGTCCTCAAAATCATATGGGCCTATTTGTTTGGGGAAAAGTTCAAGGCAATGTTTTCAGGCTGGGTGGAGGTCACCTGATAGCCTAGACGGCTCTTCAGAACAGAGGAGGTTGGATGGATGGATGGACGGATGGACGGATGGATGGGGGGATTGACTTAACAAATAATTGTCACACCCTCCGAGAAAGCTGCGCCCTGACTTACTGTGCCGAGTCCAACGTTTCTCTAGTCATCGCTCTGCTCCTGAAGTACAAAGTGAGGCAAAAGCAGGTACACAGTTGTTCCTAAGGAAAGTAATACAATAATGGATACATAATAATCAAGAATAACCTGTGTTTTGCTTACTCACCACTGAAAACCTATTGTTGCCTCCCTCCGCCCCTGATTATCTTGGTGGAGGTGATCTTACTCCAGTGAATAAATAGGAAAATGCTGATCTCAAAACTGAGCTTAAATCAAGAGCTCTCGGTCTTCATTCGTGTGGCTCAGTTGGTTGGGTGTCCTTCTGCAAACGAAGACCCACCAGTGAGATTCCCCAGCCAGGGCACATGCCCGGGTTGCAGGTTTGCTCCCTGTTCAGGGCTGTTTAAAAGGCAATCAGTGTTTCTCTCTCACATCAATGTTTGTCTCTGTCTCTTTCTCCCTCCCTTCCCCTCTCTCTAAAAATGAATAAATAAAATCTTTTAAAAAAATAAAGAGCCATCAGTAGTATCATGCCAGGTACTTGATGCCTACCCAGCAAGCCAAAAGTAAATATCGCTGTCCCTTCTTTACCGATGCAGAGAGTGACACCCATAGAGTAGACAATTAGCTTACGACCAGAGAGCTGGCCAATGGGAGGGCCAGAACGCAGCCCCACTTTTGTATGATCTGAGATCCATGCCCTTCGTCGCTCTGCTGAGTTTTGCATCTACAAGGTCTTGACGTAGTAATACCCAGGGTGGCGTTCTTCACATGGGTGAAGATGTGTGTGGATGTACTCCTCAACCATACAGTAATATTCCAGGAATTATAATGTGATCTTTTTCTTTCTGATGACAAAAGGCGCAGAGGCCCCAGTCAGTGGTGACATAGACAACAATGCCACTCCTGGCACAGCGAGATGTGCTGTTAGGGAAGAAATCATTTCAAGAGCTCTCACCCTTCAGCTGCTGTGCAGAGTTAGTTTTGCTTCCAGGCAGTTAGACAGTGAGTGCATCTGGCATCAGCACCTTCCGAAATGCCTGCCCGTCCAATCCCTGCTTTGCTGGCTCTCACCAGCCGCACTAAAATTGAAATGCTAAGAAATGACTGTCACCAAGCCACCTGTAGAATCCAGGGATGCAAAAGGATAAGTCCCTCATTTAATTGTAAATGGGAGCTCCTTGCAGTCCAATTCAGAGGGCCGTCACTGAGAACTGTTAATGCCATTTATTGCGGCGTGCATGGGATAATGGCATTTCTCAACATCTGCTTTCACTTAAAATTTCGACGTTGCCTCTGTGTTCCATTCCGTGGGAGCCACTTGGTAACGATGCTATTCCCACTTATGAAACAGGAGGATGGAAAGTGGCAAGTGGGAATCCAAACAAAATATTATTAATGAATATTTGCAGCTGCTGGTGGGACTTGGTGAGTAGCTGCCAGCACTGATGACAGAATTCATCTTGTAAAATGTACCTATGATAAATATCAGCTAGGAGTGATTAGCAGAGGGTGTTAATTCATGAATGACTTGCAGACAAAACTAGCACTTTGATTGCCACCAGGAACAGGATGTCTTTTTTCTTTTGCAAGACAAGCAGGGCTTTGGTACGTAATGTGGCCATCATTGCCACACTCTTGGCTTTCTTTCTCTACCTGAGAGGTTTAGTCTGGAAGGAAAAAAAGGAAGTGTCCGCATGTGCGGTGAAATAAATCAGAAAGACCGTACCCATCTTTCAAGGCTCCTGTCAGAACTCACTCTTTCCGGACAGCCGTTTTGGCAACTTCATCCCTGGAAGCTCCCTCCCAGGTTCCCTGTACACTCATCTGACCCTGTTTCACTCATTTAGCATTTAACCGTGTTTTGCCTTTTTATGGTAAAGCCTTTTACTTGCGTATGGCTTATCTTCCTGTGTATGCTGCAGGTGCTTAAAGGGTCTCTGTTTTTACTTCTTTTTCCTCATCTTGACTCGACCATAGCCCCCAGGGCTGGTCCCTGACACCTGGTAGTTCTCATTAGCTATTCCTTAAGTAAATAACTGCATGAATGAACTCATGAACACATAGCCTCCCCAATGCCAGGAGCTGACCGACAGGGCAAGGATTTTAAGTAACACCAAAATAGGTAGAAAGCAGTTTGAACCTTGAAGCTCTTGAAATCTCACCTCAAAGGCAAATCACTTACCCTCCCTCTCATCGGGATTCTTAACGCCTGTGGAACCTAGTGGATGAGTCTTCATCAAAAAGATGGACTGAAACTTTGCAGTCATTTGGGAGTGATTAGCAAAGGCTATCAGTTCATGAGCAATTTACACACAAGTTGATTGTTTTTACATTGGATTGCTCATCTTGCAACTTTTACTCTTAGCCCTTTCCGGGGTGGAAGAAAATTTGTTTACCTTCCCATTAGTGCCCAGTGTCACATTTTACTGGTCTGTTGACCTCTGATCTTTGCCCCGACTGGTCTGGACAGTCACATCGTCACTCAGACTCTCTTGCTCCCATCCTACAAGATTGCCGCTCAGAATAGAAGAGGCTCGAGCCTTTGCCAACCACGGGGGTGTCCTCAGCCTGCCTGTAAGCATGCCTGGAAGTGTCACAAAGGTCCCACTCCTGGGGGTACCCTCTCCAATGAGGCACAGGAGAAGGTGGATGCCCCCTGCAGCCTCCTTTCCTTTGGGAACACATCTGAGAGGCATTCTGTCTACCTTTTGGGAGAGCCCAGAGCAGCACTCATAGCTATGGCTTCTGTCCACAACGCTCTCCCACACTGGCTTTGCCTTCACACCTCCTTCTCTCTTCCCGCTTCCCCCCACCCCTCCACGCCTGCTTGCTGGAATCCCCTCCGAGTGAACTACCCACACTCCAGCCCTGGCCCCAGAAATAGCTTTCAGGGAAACCAAACTTCTCCATCTGCCTCAGCTTTGATCATAAAAAAAGAAATATAAACAGTAGATGAAAAGGCCCAGAACTTAGACGCCCACATGAGGATGCCTTTCCAATTCACCCCCTTTTAAAGGCTGTGCACTCATGTCCCGAGCTGCCTTTGGCCTTAGCCTTCCTGAGGGTGCCTGCAGAGCCCCTGTAGCACTGGGTGAGGGGGCGACAGTGAGAGCCCAGGGTATCGAATGAATTTACAGGGAGGGAATAGGGGGCTCTGCTTAGGTGCCTTACGTGCCTGGCCCTGCTGTTTACAAAGCACTTTAGACAACCATTCCTAGTTTTAGAATCGCATTTCATTTTAAACTGCCATGTTCTAAGAAATTCAGACTCTTTGTGCAACAACCTCCAAGATGTCTTCACAGGGGAGAGCATGAGTAGCTGTGGGGAGGGTCCCCCCAAGGCCCGAGCGCTGCCCTCTCGGACAACCCTCCCAGCCGCTGACTACGCAGCCTTGCGCAACTCACGTTCCCGACTCCAGACGGGAAACGTAATGTCTTCTCTCCAGGGCGGGTGTAGGGATGAACCGGGATCCTGTCTGGTGACACTCTCAGTAAACTCGAAGTAGTAAACCAGGATCTGTGGGGAAATGTTGGATGATGGACTCGTTTTAAAAGTCGCTGCCTTTTAATGAATGTTTACCTCGTATCATGCATTGTGCTAAATGCTTTGCATACTTCGTGCCATCCCATGTCCATAATAATCCTTTAAGGTGATTAATATGCCCCTGTTGGGTAGATGAGAAGCCAGATAGGAGAGGAGAAGTAACTCCACCCCCGAGTCCTAAGTCAGCTAAAGCTGAACCCAAGTCGGCCAAGTCCTAACGCCCAACACGCTAACATTCTGCCTCGCAGGGCAATGTTATCCAGTGGAGGCCACTCGGCAAGGCCGTGCCAGCTCCTCCTTCGGAGGCGGTCAGGTAAAGAGAGGAAGAAAGCTGTCCCTCCCCTGCCTGTGAGTGCGGGTGTCCTTCCCACCACTGCCACCCCTTTCACTTCAGGTGAGAGTCAGGGATGACACCAACCCAAAGTACGCATTCACTTCAAAGCTGTCACTTGGGGAAATGCCTTCCCAGTCAATGTTGCAGCGATACCTTTACACGGCTTCAGAAATCTTTAAGCATTTTTTTAGAACTGATTAAAAAACAAACAAACATCCTCTGAAGTGCATCGCTCTTTCCCTCTTGGCCACACCCTCACTCGCCCTTGGAAGGCGTCCAGATTATCCAACACCAGGAGTCTGACGGGGCCTCTGAATCTCGGCCACCCTCTGTTGGCTGCTCCCTCAAATGAGTTCTTGCCATTTGGGGGCTAAGAACTAAGTCATAGTGACAAAGCGGTAGATGGCATTTGGTTCTTCCCTCTTATTTTTCTAAATACCAAACAGTAAAACAAGAAAACTCAGACAAAACTAAAGACAGCTTAGGTGGGGAGCTCCCCAAAAACAGACCAAGAAAAGCCCCTCTTCCCACATATCCTGGGAAACAAGGGTGACCCCTCCTTCAGCAGCTTCATCTTCCACAAAATAACAAGGAAGCTGCAGCAGAAAGTCTGTCCTCTGCTGGGGACACGCCAGGGTCAGAAATGAAATGTCCTCAGGAAAACATGCTGTTTGGGGAAGCTCTTTAGGTGTCATGATAGGTGTCCATTCCTGCCCTTCCTGTCTCACGGCGACATTCCTGGAGGTGTGTAGACATGGGGGCCTCAGGCTGAAACCCCACAGGCTTGGCAGACCGTGGCTTTGGAAGGAAGCCAGCACCAGTGCTGAGTGGTGTCTTACAACACCTCACACAGGTATTTCCCAGAACATCCAAGTCTTGGAAGCTCAAAGCAGACATAATGTTTGCAAAACTTGGAGGAGATTCAGAGGAGAGAAAAAACAAGGACCCGAAGGCCAAGGAGACAAAGGGGCCCGTTTCATGCACGGCCACAAAGGATGGGTCCAGCCATTGGTCACATGGCAAAGTGGGTGGGGTGTTGGGAGGCCAAGTAAAGCAGTAATTATACTGATGAACCAGGTGAGATCTCTAGGACTAGTGATTCATTCATCTCCATTAATTCTGCAAGAAAACAGTGACTGAGCCTCCTGCCAGGCACACAGATGAGGGATGGGGATATAAAAGTGGTGTAAGCCAGGAAGAGTTCCCTCCTCACGGCACTCACTATCTAGCAAGAGAAATGATGTTAACTTAATAATCACACCAGTAGATAGGTGTTCCTGGGCTGTGACAATAAGTACCAAGGGGAGGTGGCCTTCGAGCTGTGGATGAATGGAATGGGTAGGTGGGTGCCTATGCAGGGAAGTTTTTACTGCAGAAGAGGGATCTGAAGCGTGCCTAGGCGCTACCCAGCCTGGAGAAGGGAAGCGCACTCCAAAACTCTGCAGAGGAAAAGGACTCAGTGAGAGAAAGAACAGGAGGCAGCACCACCCAAAGCGGGAGGAGCCATCAGAGACCACGCCTCTGCCCCGTGAACCAGGCGGAGGAGGACCTGCAGGATCGGACTTTGAAATGCATCTGTCATGCTGAACCCAACTGGGGATAATCCAAAAGGAAGAGTCTCCCTCAAAGGATATTTCCTAAAAGGGCAGCACAGTCCCCACGGAGAGAGAGGAAGAGAAACCGAGGACCCATTTCCACTATAATGACCGTGTGTGAAAATGCGTTTAATCTCTGTGGCCCAGTTTTTCATCTGTAAAATGGAGATAGGAAAAGTACCTACTTCAAGCATATATATAGGTACAGTGTTTAACCTGGGGCAATCCAGGGAGGGCAGCGAACTTGGATTTGGGGGGGGAGATCACATTACATTTTCACTAACTTTGAACTGGAATTTAATATTCCCTTTCATCATAAATATAAACAACAGTCATGGTGGTACCAGCAGTTATGTGTGACTATGTCACCAATTATGATCTCAGATATTTTCACATCACGTTGTTTTTCAGAAATCTCAAAATGTTGTTTACGCTCGTCACTACTTGAAACTACAGTAGTTAGGAGACCTCTGCTTGCCCTCATTGTTCATTGTGTTAATGAAGAAGCACATACTGCCATGGCCGGTGGGTCAGTTGGTTGGAGCAACTTCCTATGCACCAAAAGTCTGTGGGTTCGATTCCTGGTCAGGGCACATCCCTAGGTTGTGGGTTTGATCCCTGGTTGAGGCATGTGAGGGAGGCAACCGATTGATATTCCCCTCCCTCTCTCTGTCTCTCTCCCCTCCCCTCTCTCTAAAATTAATAAACATATCCTCAGATAAGGATTTTTTTTAAAAAAGCATATAGTTTACCTTACATAAATGTATTATTTTTAATATTTTTACAATGGTAGTTTATATTTTGTTTTATATTCAAAAAGCCTCCCCTGAGAAGAAGCCCATAGTGTCAGCAGATTGCCAGGGTTTCAGAATTTCTGTTCTGGGTCAAGTGTTCAGACTCCAAGCATACTTTCGAGGGTATTTCATACCGGAGAGCCCCATTGGTATTAGTTTACCAGGAGCCACTATACATGGAGTTACTGGCTGGTGGAAAGACTAAGAGTCAGAAGGCCCATATTTATACCTGGAAACTTCTCAGGGCTAGATGTGTGGCTTTGGGTGACCTCTTTACCCTCTCTGAACAAATGGTCCTCATTATAAATCTTAGCGTCGTAATGCCTGACTCGCAGGGTCACCACAAGTTTGAAGTGAGACTGTTGACGACACAGGTCGACCCTCCATAAATATTGTGTGACTCTGATCAAGGCTGTGAGCCCTTCAGCCCGTGTGCACGTGCAGACAGCAGCCTGTGGGATGGGACGCTTTTTTGTCTCCCTCCTGCTGGGACTGGGGGCCCTCAGATGCTCGCTCAGGGACGGCTCTGATAGCTCCCCGCCAGGGAGAACCCTGTGCTTCCTTTTCCAGCCCTGTCCCCATGGGCAGATCATGCTGAGCTGAAGAGATTGCAGGAATCCGCATGAAACGGGAAAACAATTTGTTCAGGGGCCCTAGAGTCAGACGCTTGGCCTGCTGGGTGCTGGGGTTTTTCAGCTTTAATCAGCATCAAGTTGGTCACATTTGGAAAGATGCTAATGAATCCAGAATGGCTACAGGTAGTCCCAGCCCGGTTCCCCTGCTCTCCACCTGGTCTCTGCCCATTCTGCCTGCCCTCCGGGAGAGGCCTGGCACCGGGGCTCCGGGACCGCTGCTCTCCGGGACCCAGGGGTCAGCCTTCACTCCACCTTTCAGCCGGGGCAGTGGCAACTCTCCTCTTCCTTCCAGACTTACCAGCTTGCTTGGTTTCTTTCCTACTCCCTCTTCTTGTGTTAAGTTCTTTTCTCTGCAAATTAATTTATTGTGGCTGAAAAGATGGCAGACAGAGAACCCTGGAGACTAATTTGCCCCCATTTATCAGCCGTGGTGCTAGCCGTGACAAAGCATGTTCCCCATTGCAGGGACCCTCCAGCAAGATCAGCCAGGCTCTGGAGTTAAATAACTTCTGTTCTCCAAGGAATTCAAAGCACGTTAGAAACATGAGCTCATGAGTTGGGGGGGGGCGGGCATTCTGACCTGGATTCAAAGCGCCCCGGGGTCCTCCCAGGATGCACAGGTCTAAGGCAGCCTGCATTTCCGCTGAGGCCACTGTGTCTGCCTGGAGTCAGAAAAATGGAGGCACAAAGCCCAAGCTAGATGAGCCTGTCATGACAAGCAAGTGCCCTGGAGGGCAGAGGGGCAACTTTCAATCGGCTGTCCACGGCTCCCAGGCTTCCGTTTGGGCATTAGCTGCGGCGTGACGCTTTGTTTACGAAGGAGCAGAAGAAGTCATGACTATGAAGCACGTAGCATGATGCATTCCAAACAGTACACACTCTGTAAATGCCGGCTGGATCCAGAACGTTTAGAGTGATGCAGGCCAATGGGTTCAGGCCATTTTGTATTGCTGAGTATAGGCAATTTGGTCCCTTGCAGCCTCCCTCCTCTCCTCTTTCCCTGGGTTATCTGTAGTGAATACTAGAGACACGTGGTGGATTAGAGAGAGCCACAGAGTCCTTGGCACTCTTGCCATTGGGAGATGGGGTCCTTGGACCCCACTGCATCTGGGTGGGACCTTTGACTGCTTTGTCTCATAGGGTACACTAGGGGTGGTGCTGTATATTTCCTGGCCCAGCCCCTAACAGCCCCCCTAAGAGGCTATCTCTGCAAGCACCTTCTCTGGGATCCCTGCTCCTCCATCCAGCCCCACCCAGGCACCAGGTGGATTAGGTATCACTAACTTTTGGGGTAGTTTGTTGCACAACCATCAAAACCTCAACATTCCATGAGTTTCAATAAGGACCCAAAGTCAGACCACCTTCCCTAAGAAGATATATGTGTTAACATTAAAATTAAGCAGGAACTGGGCGAAGCATCGTTGCAGGACATCCTGGACTTTGTGGTGCGTGCCAGGATCGTATGTGGAGCTACTGCAAGAGAAGGGAGGTCCCAGAGCAGTAGCCACGGTCCCTCCTCTCTTCCCCTCTCAGGGAATAACAACCATCATTGTGATAGCGTCTGAGAAGAGACTGCGTGACCAGGCGTGTGCCCTATGTGGAAGGAACACCACCAACCCACACCAATCAGCCCTTGCCAGGTGCCAGGCAGCCCTCTGACACTCTGCACACCAGCCCCGTATCCTGACAGCGATCCCACACGGCAATGCTGTCTCGACCCCAGTTCGTACTCGAGAAAACTGAGGAACAGAGAAGTCAGGAGTCTTGTCCAAGGTTACAAATCTAGACGAACATTATAATGCAGTATTTAATGATCCCATTAACTATGTATTAATTTCCTATTGTTGCTGTAACAAATTACCAGAAACTCAGCGGCCCGAAGCAGCGCAAATGTATTATCTTATAGTGCTGGAGGTTAAAAGCCCAAAATGCATCTCATGGGGATGAATTCAAGGTGCCGGCTGCGTTCCTTCTGGAAGCTCTAGGGGAGAATTTGTTTCCTTGCCTTTTCCATTTCTAGGAGCTGCCCACATGCCTTGGCTCATGGTTTTCTAAGTTCATCTCCAAAGCCAACATTCACCTGTGAAGTTTCTCTCACACGAACTCCCTGCCTCCCTCTTTCACTTACAAGGGCCCTTCTGATGACACTGGGCTACCTGGACAACATAGCCTATCTCCCCACGTCCAAGTCTGCTGATTAGCAGAGTTAATTTTCCCTTCCGTGTGACATAACATGCACATACTCCAGACATTAGACCTGGACATCTTTTGGGGGGGAAAGGGCCTGGACTTTATTCTGCCTATCACAGCCAATAAGAGGGCAATAATCGTGCCTTCTCTTCTATAAACGATGGAACTGAGGATCACATTAGTTAAATAATTTTTCCAAGGTCACACACACCAAATGCTACATCACCTGGAAATTGTAGAGTCTCAGGCTAAGAAGCAGGAGTACTGTGGAAAATGGCCAGATAAATCCTTCCTTAAGGTTAAGGGTGTAGTATGGAAGTAAACTTGAGTAATCACTGTGCCTTTTCACCAACACCTGGAAATATCATTTTTCTACCAGCTTTATAGTGGAAGAGAGCAATATTGGGGTTCCCCCAGCCAGCTTCTGCAGCCCTAACAGAGAAGGGGGGGGCCTTTTGTAGGAGAAGCCCTCTGAGATTGCTCACTTATCAGTCCCTGAGAATCAAAGAAACAACATTGCTCATATCCAGTACTCCGATAATGAACTCCGAGATAGGGGCCTCCATTCACTGTGAAGCCACAAATCGTTCCAGTGCCTCGACCCCTTCAGTCCCAGGAGGGGTAAAGAGGGAATGTTTTGGAGCTCTTTAAAAACATTGTGTAAGGGGTTCTAAGGGGACTGAATGGTAATGGGGAAAAAATACAAGATTTTAAAAAACAATGTGTGTTGCCATGGTGTCTCAGACCTAGAAAGCTCAAAACTATCCCACAGGGCGCTTCCCCAGCCCGCCCGCCGGCAAGGCCCCGGCTGAGGTTTGCCACAGATCAGCCCTTGGACCAGCGCAGGGATCTCGGGCACGTTCTCCGCCTCTGGGAGGCTCAGAGTCTAATAAATAGTGGCTTGTATATGTCGAAAGAGGTGGAAGGGCTGTAAAAACCTCTGCAGAATTTGGGCACCAGACAGCAATTGATGGGACTCTGGGTCGAGGCAGGCCTGGAATCAGCAATGACGATAACTGTGCAGAGTCCATACAAGGGCCGGGGGTCCTGTCAATCCATGGTGCAAGGATGTGTTTCTCTGTATTGTTTCTTAAGACTGCAGGTAAGTCTCAAGGACTTAGCATACACAGACACGCGCACACATGAACATGCCAAAGCAGTTTCCTCTTTGCACAACTCACACAGTAAAGTGGAGTGGTTAACATTTCACTGAAACCCTCTGGCCTTCCAGGTGCTTTGTTTACATGCTTTTATTGAATATAGGCAACAATTCTGTGAGAGCGATATCATCATCGTTCGGTAAGGAAACTGAGGCTCAGAGAGGTTAGGTAACTTACCCAAAGTCACACAGCTAGTAAATGGCAGAGGCAGGATTCAAGTGTTGTCTGCCTCCCTCCAAAGCCAGCTGAGCTTTTCATACTCTGCCACATTGTCTTCCTAAAAACACTTACTTTTTGCTTCGTTCGCCCTTCCTAAGTCATTATTTGCCTTTTTCATGAACCCAAAGCAATTGCAAAGAACTCACCTATTACCAGTGCCTCTTTGTCCTCCTGAGACTCCCGGAAAGGCCTCACTGGCCACGCCCCCGGCTGTTCGGTGGCCCCGCCCCAGCCACGCAGACTCCCCTCCCAGGCCGATCTCCCGCAGATGCTCTCACCCACCTGAGAGCTGTCGGGTGTGCCAGTCGTCTGCTGAGCCGCGGCACCTCGAAAGGTCCCGACACTCATCCAGATGGATCCCCCCTTCTGCAGAGTGCAGTGGCTGTCCTTCATCAGCCTGGGCTCTTTCGAGGGTCCCCTCCTGCTGAAGCCACTGATTAGAAAGCCGGCTGGCTCACCAGGGCCATTTGTGAAGAGCGGAGCAGAACCGAGCAGAAGGGGCGCCGAGAAGTGGGGTCTGCACCTGTGGACTGCTGCGGGGGAGCCGATCAGAGCTCCTCCCTGTGGCTCGGTATAGTGACCCCTTCGGCTGTCAGAACAGGGCGTGTCAGGACAGCCAGAGCCCCAGAGAGCAAATCCAGATAGGAACCCATCACCTGTTTCCTCCATAAAACCACCGGCGTTTTCTACATGTGTCAGAGTGGGAACAAGTTCGGGGAGCTCAGAACACGGGGTTCAGTGACACTTCTCAGTCCCTGTGAGACCTGGCATTGCATCTGATTGCTCTTCTGCATGTCACTTCATGAGTGTCATCTTGCTGTCCCTTGGCTAGGGGAATTGGAAAGCAGAGGAGGAGGCAGAATCGGCCTGTCCCTCCCTTTGGCCCCTCCGTTAATCAGCCCAGCAAGCGGTGTTACCACCGCATCCTCCTCTGCCTCTGGGAGCCGAGAGGCTGGAGCCCTTGGTCACCCGCAGCCCATGGCCAACAATGTCATCTAAGTCACCATCGGCTTCTGCTTAGCGACTCTGCCATGACCACCACTCTCAGCAAGCTGAATCCTCCTTGGAAACCCCTTCTGACTCAGGCAAACCCTCAGCCCCGCCCCTTTCGGTTCACAGACGCAAAGGCAAACAGCTCCAGTGTGAGCTGTTTCTCTTTTCTGCCTCCTCTGGTCTTAGATGAGCTGTCTCATGCACTTGGCTTTTTGCTATGTATCCATGGTCCAGCTGTTTGTTTTTTCTCTCTTTCCTCTTAATTTCAGCACCTGCTTTTCCCTGCTTGGCCTTTGTCCCCTGCACCCCTACAACTATGCACTCTTTATCTCGGCCCCATTTTTACTGTAGCAGGTTCTCCCTCTGACAAGTAGCGTGTCCCCATGACAGCTTTTGACTGTGCCCAGTGTGTCTGCGTTGGTTCGAGGGGGCTCTGCTCAGGTGCTCCTTGCAGGAGCCCGGCCTGTGATCAGAGGGAATGCCGTGCTCCTGCCATTCCCGGGTGCCTTTTCCATGAATCACTGATTTCTCTTTGAGCTTGTGTCCTGGACAATTATTGATCGTGGTGAGCCTCTCACAGCCCCCAGCAGGACTCAGAGCACAGAAGAGACCGAGACTTGCTTTCATGTGGCTGTGACCTCCCTGCTGGGGTGCAGGGGGGTGGGGGGAGGAGCCTGACGAACGAACATCCCCGGAACTGTGGGCACTGAGGAGATCCCTGGTTCACAGATTTGTCCTCCAATCTGACCTTAAAATTTGGCATTGGGGGTCATAAATGAAACCACAGCCAGGACCTCCTTTTCCCACTGTGGTTTCTCTAACTTTACAAGTCTAAACAGTTCTAACACACTTGATTCAGAACTGAGACAAACGGTCCAGAGCTCAGAGAAATGAAACCTGCCATCAGCCCACCGCCAAAGACAGCGGCCATTATAATACACTCTGCTGCTGACTTGTCAAAGAAGTCTTCCCCAGAGGAGAAAAAAATTGCCTATTGTCTGTGCAATTTTAGGATAATTGAGCTGACGCGTTCATTTGAATGATAATGAATAAGTGCTGTTCTTTTTTGTTATTTACCTACTTTCTAATTTTACAACGGAGAACTAGTGATAATTACCAAATTCTATTATTTATAGAAAACTGACTCTTTCGTAAGAATCCAATGGGGCAATTATCTCCATACTGTATGTGCTGTTTTGCTATAAACTGTTGAAAATTGGATAATTATCACCAGAACTAGCTGTGGCATTTTGAATACAGATACATAACAAGGAAGGAGGTCATCCATGCATTAATATTCAAATCACACACTGGTTCTTCCTCTCCTGCGGTGCGTGAGCTCGGCGCTGGGGTTTGTAAGACCCTTCCAGGAGCCGGTTTAAAACGCTGTTATCATGTGGCTTTTGTTTACCGAGAGTTGATAAGAGCTGTATCAAAAGGAAGTAGAACAAGAAATACATTTACAATAAAAATAATCGCTCCCATTTCTTGTGTCACGTATTATGTGGTTTCAAAAGCGTGTCCCCTTCCTTCTCTCAGTCCCTTCATAAAATAGGCACCATCCTTCCCCCATGTCACAGAGAAGAATTTGGGGTTCAGAGAAGTTCGTCCCGTGCCTGAGGTCATCCAGGGAGCACACTGAGGGCCAAGGGCAGAAGCGGGGTCTGTCGGGTCCCACGGCCTTGTCCCTTTAGGGCACAGTGGCAGGAAGGCAGCCTTATAGCACCCACCTTTCTTTCGCTGTCACTGTTCATTTTGTTTTGTGCTGCCTTGTTTGTTTTATCAGCTTGTAGACTCTGAATGAGAAGCTTCGAGTTAAAAACCCCGTTCACTCACTCACACGCTCACGCACGTAAACCTCAATAACGATCGGCTGTGGCCATGAGTCCTAGTGGCAAAGCGGACGTTGTGAGTCAGGATGGTCTCAAAGACACTCAGTTTCCAGTGAGCAGAGGAATTCATTATTCAGTCATTTGGGGAGCAGAATTCCCACCCACTGCGGTGGAAGTCAGGTGGGCAGAAACCTCAAGGTCATGTTTTGGTCCAGAATATTTATAACGTTCTCCCCAACACTATCGTTGGCAGTGTGAGTATGTGCTGAGGAAATAAACGAGGGACCACCCAAGGAGCAGCAGCAACAGGGGCCAGAGGGCTCAGCATCTTCCACTTATTTATTTCCTTTACACACAGGTGGTGAGAGGGGCTTTGGACTAATGAATGTGCTGGTAATGATTTTGAAGGAAATCCTGGAGCCTCGTTCACGGTCCAGCCGCAAGGGGCAAGAGGATGAAAACTCCTTGGTGTCTGTGAGGCCCGGTATCTGCCAGCACAGTCCATGAGTCAAGTCTTTCCCAGCTTAGACCCATGGCTGAATTATTTTTGCTAAATTTTTTCTGCCTGCTTAATGTCTTGCCATTATTATTCAGTACAAGGAGAGACAAGTCCTGTTTCAATGATGCAAGTCCATTTATGAGTCGGAACTGGGGAAAACAGGACCTGACACGTAGTGAGCCGTGGCTAATGGCATGGAGAAACGGGCTTTACTGCCTTGATCTGGTCATTACGTTCTGCAAGGTGGTCCTACCTGGCCGTGGACTCAGATAAGAGCCCCCGCATCCCGCCAGAGTTGAGGTGAGCTGACCCCATAGCCCTCTTCCTTCGGGACAGAGCCACACTGTCCAGCGAGCAAATGGAGGTTGTTCACACGGGATCTGAGAGGCAGGGCCCATCCCAGAACTTGGATTATGGTGGAAATTGATCAAATGGCACTGGCTGATGGTGTGAGCGTGCATCTCAGTGAAACGGGGACCTGGCTGCTCATCCTGACAGAAAGAGCTTGAATTTCCAGCCAGAGGCCCAACGTCAGAGCAGACTAAGAAGCCTAGTTCCTAACATCGTTTCTCACCTGCAGGCGCACAGGTTGGAACCTGGTCCTCAAATAGTCGCTGGCATTTGTGAAGTGCCGGCGTTGTGCCAGGCGCCGTGCCGGGTCCGGAGATACAAGACTGGATCTCGTGGACATGTTTGCTGCCTTACCAGTGCAGGGGGAAGGATGCTTGGGAGCGGCCTTCTGTTCACCAGGCAGCATTCCTTGTGGCGCGCAGTCAGAGCGCACCAGGAGTGCTGCTGTAAAGTGTGCATAAATTCTCAGAGGAGCTCTGCCACCTCCACCAGATGTTTCTGGGAGCCTGGGGAGCGCACCTCCCCCGGACTCCCTACTGACTCATCCACAGATGCAGACCTGCTGCATCTTCAAAACAATATCCATGAAAACTTGGTCCATACACAGCTCCGTCTGTCAGCGATGCCCCAAAGTTCCAAAGTAGGGAGAGGGAAGGTCTTTGGCCGTCTCTTATGATAGCCATGGAAAGAATAGGCTATATGGTATAAAATAAATTGTTTGCTTATAGGTAGAATCTATTATATATCTGGTCAATACGTGGTTCTCATGGAAACTGAGTGAAAATTCTCCAATTCTGAAAGTGCCTTAACCTCTCATCAGCACCCGTGACGGCAGCAGGTCAGCAATGCGTCACTCTCAGTGCTGGAGTGGCGTTGAAGCAGTGGGAGGGAGGGATTCAGTAAGAGTCTCTTGACTATAAATTAATGTGTTGAGGGCTTGGTCTGATTTCTTCTGGGATTAAAGAAGTTCAATGCTAATGTTGAGTGCTATAAAGGAAGACTTGGCTGTAGCTGGCACTGTTCCTGCCCGACGCACACTGGTTCCCATTCATTTACTCATTCATTTGTCCATCCATCCATCCAAATCATCAACAACTATTTACTGAGGGCTTGCTCTGTGCCAGAAGCTTTGCAAGGTTCTAGAGGCACAGCAACAAACAATCCAGACACAGTCCTCCCACCCTTTAGGAGTTTACAAAACAGCAGTCACTTGGAAGATTTAGACAGGGACCACATGGCTCCATAAGAAAGTCATTTGGTTTCTGGCTCAAAGTTCTCCCTGGAGAAAAAGGATGATGGATTGGGGGGCGGGGGGATACTAAGGAGCTCCTTCCCGAGAAGGGCAGGAGCCTCAGAACAGTAGGAAAGAGGCAACTGTGAACTCCCATGTGCCAAATGGGAGCGCCCCAGGCACAGAGCTGGCTCTCAGAGTTTGGCCACAGTAGGAGCTTAGAATCCAAGATTTAAACACTCCAGTTTGGCCCTCAGCCCAGGGGTGCAGGCAGGGAGCCTGGGGGGCCAGTAGAATGGAGCGGATGGGTTTGTCAGATGGGCTGAGTGGCTCATTACAGTGCATACACTCCGACACACACACAAACACCGCAGCTGTCCGGGAAAGAGAGTGGGGCTTGGGGGAACTTGAGGCACTTCTGGACCAGCAGTAACACTCTCCGGGTTGCCGCCAGCAGACCGCCATGAAAGGTGGGAAGTGCTCTCGCTTGCTCCGCCCCCCTGATTAATTTGGTGTTTCAGACTCAGCAGCCCAGGAGGCCTTCATCTCTTGCAGTTACTCCTCCGACAGATGTCTGTTTCATGAGCCATCCCGAGCCTTTCCTGGGGAGCCAGTTTCCCCCCCTCCACGTTCCTGTCTCTGGTTTTGACCAGCCTCCAAAATGCTGGTGATGCCCAGGTGTGGGGCTGAGTACAGAGAAGATCTCTCGGCTTATTTTTCCTGTGGTTCCAAGCTCCTATTTATGGGATGTTTGCAAGCTACTTAAGAGCTGTAACATGAGAGAAAACATGTTACAGCTTGGAAATGCAGGAATCAGACATTCTGGAGGACCCTACGGGACTTACACAAAATATTTTTAGAGCACTGTCCAGAAAGAAGGCATGGGGAAAGTCCTCCCGTGCCTGCAGAAAACTGACATATGGTAATCAGAGCAGCGTGGAGTGGCTGTAAGTTTCGACAACATACAAGGAACTTATCGCTGTTTTCCGCTGTGGCTGCATATTTTGGACTCCTTGCTAGCTGGAGAGGCGTGAATAGGAGATTTATTTTGTATTGTTAGACTGTCAAGACACTCTAGAGCAACAACTTTCAAATGTTAAGTTCCTGAGCTTACAGAAGTTGTGAATTACATGCTTTTAGACCAGCGTGAGCGAGGGGCTGACAGCTCTCCCCCTCCCCCTCCTCCTTCCCTTCACCACTCAGAGTCCTTTATGATCAGCAGCTCAACATGCTGCCCTTCCCAAACCCAACGGGGCCATTATTGAGAATGACAGAAATCTATTTCTAGCCATGAAGCAAGCTGAGGCGACTGATGTGTCATCACAGAGAAAGAACTTTTTCACACCTAGGTCCCCAGAGCCCCGGAGAACCTTCTTGGCCAAAATTGAGACCATTTCAAGTTAACTGGATGTGGGAAAGGATTTCAAGTCGGGTTGGGAAGGGAGGGAGGGAAACGCAAAGTGATGGGAGGCCATTTCAGGGCTGTTTTGTCTCTCTTCCTCCTTGTCAGTCTTGGGGACAGCATGGCTGTTCCCTAGAACCGGGCAAGACTGCAAAGTTTGGTACAGGGCAGAGCACAACACACCTTGTCCTTGACCTCTAAGCAGCTGAGACCTCCCCAGTTAGCATAGAGAGACTGAGTTTATTAATTAGCAAGTTAAAGAACAAATCTCTCAAGGACGATTAATAGTAGATCATCAGTTTAAAGACAAGCAATGGGGCGATTTCATCATTTACTCCTGCCTCTCCCTCCCTCTGTCTTCGAATCACACCCTTCTGTACCACCCACACTGCCATCTCCTCGGTGTCTGTTTTCCCCTCTGCCTCTAGATTATACAAGCCCTTGTGGGGGCCCTGCCAGTGTGGCTCGGTTGGTTGGGCATCATCCTGCAAACCAAAAGGTCACCAGTTCGATTCCCAGTCAAGGCACCTGCCTGGGTTGCAGCTTCAGTCCCCATTTGGGGCACGTGAGAGAGGCAACCAATCAATGTTTCTCTTTCCTCTCTTTCTCCCTCCCTTCCCCTCTCTCTGGAATCAATAAAATAGAAAAAAATATTTAAATCCTCGGGGGCATGGTCACTGCCTTCCATAGTTGTTGTCTTCTGTGTCACCCAGCATAAACTGCATTTGGTATTGATCAAATGGGTACAAATTGAATTAGGGTCCCACCTTACAGTGAGGCCGAGGCCTTCCTAGCATCCTTTCTCGACTACAGACGCGGCCCCGAGATCCCGCTTCCCCTTGGCCTCCAGCCTAGTATCATTGGCTTCCAGGGCACAGGAGTCGGGCTTGTTTGTGAGTTCGGGTGGACTTCTTGCTCCCCACCGCCCCTTAATGAAGGTTCTGGGAAGCCAAGGGCTCCATGTTGTGAAACTCACCATAGTGTTGCCCATGACTACTGAGCAACTGGCCATGTGCTGGGGCTTATTATGAGAGGCCTGTACACAAGGGCTGGCTCCTTGCCTGGTTTTTCCTAAGGCAGCTGAAAACGGCATAGCGGCATTTGTTTTGAGGGAGAAAAAGAACAAGAGATTTTGTAAACAGTTGCGAGAAAAGCCAAATTGGTCCATTTTAGAACCTCCTGACCTTGACAGTGTCCCTCTAAAGCTACATAAACATTTGTTTGGGGTATTTAATAAGCCGCCAGCTGACAAATTGCGGAACTTTTTTTGCAAGAGCCCCTTATCTTTCCTAGAACCACTGAGATGGCAAAATATATTCTCTGTCTCAACAATTCATTCTATATTTGCATGTGGAAATTGGAGAGCAAGTTGTTTTTCTTCGTTTGCATGACAAAACTCAGACCCCAAAATACAATTCAGCATTTAATTTGAGCTCGTTAGAGAGTGCAGAAAAGGGCCCCGCCCACTGCTGCCATTTCTGTTGTTACAATTAAGTGGATTTATGACACTGAGAACATCCAGTGCCTTCTGTGGGGGCTGCAGTGGACCCGGGGAGCCTGCTGCCTCAGGAGGTCACTGGGCAAAAACAAGCCTCGTGAAAAACTTTATTTATTTTAAGGCCTTGATAACTGTATTTCAACTCTGCAGACCTCTCCCACCCCAAAACCAGCCTGAGCTGGTGGCCAGTCTACCCTGGGACAAGGATGGGCCCAGCTGCTAGAGGGACCCCTGGGAAGCTGTTCCTGAGGACAGCTTGCCAAAAGCAGAGCATGACAAAGAGTTTAGGACATTTCAATTTTAAATAAGTACAGTAGCGCTCCCCGCCCCCAGTCCATGGTTTCACTTCCTGCAGTTCCAGTCACCTGCATGCGATCAACCACGGTCTGGAAAGAGTAAATGGAAAATCCCAGAAATAAAGAATTCATAAGTATCATATGGCATGCGGTTCTGAGTGGCGTGGTGAAATCTCACACCGTGTGGCTCTGTCCCACCTGGGACTTTGTCAAGTGCCTCCACGCTGAAGACGCTCCCATTAGTCACTTAGTAGCTGTCTCTGCCACCAGATCGAGTGTAGCGGTATGCCAACACTTGGGCTCCCGCCACCCTTATTTTACTAAGTAATGGCCCAGAGCCATTCACACTATTTTTATTACAGCATATTCTTTGGTAGACTCTGCAGTTTCAGACATCCAGTGGGGATCTTTTTTTTTTTTTTAAGAGATTATGTATTTACTTTTTAGAGAGAGGAGAAGGGAGGGATAAAGAGAGGGAGAGAAACATCGATGGGTTGCCTCTCGTATTCACCCCAATCGGGGACTGAACCCACAACCCAGGCACATTCCCTAACCAGGAATTGAACCAGCCAGCTTTGCTCTGCAGGATGATGCCCAACCAACTGAGCCGTGCCGGTCAGGGCTCCAATGTAGGGGAGGAGTCTTGGAACCTATCCCCCAAGGAGAAGGAAGAAGGAGGACTACCACATCCTTTGCTAACAGCTCCCCTACAGGGCTGTCTTGCTACACTGGTGCCCTATTCTTTTCAGAAACACTGAGTATGTGAAAACGAAGTGCCAGCCCCGACAGGAGGCCTGGTGTAGTGATCAGCAGAGATGATTCTGAAGGGCACACCTGGCCCTGAAATGCCCGGTCCGGGGAGCCCAGGTTTAACTCGTTAAATGGAGCAGCTGCCCCCACAGTGGCATGTTCGCAGTGCCATGCGACGGACTGAGCAAGGGTAACGCATCCGTTCTGTCCGGAGGGATGTGCGAAGGCTCCACAGAGATGAGCACAACTGCGCGGGGCCCTGGAGGTGGGAATCAGAGACCACCAAGCACAGAATGGCAGGAACAGCATTGTTAACAGAGGGAACAGCTTATGCCGAAGTGCAAAAGTAGAAAAGCCCCTGATTCCCTCTAAGAAAGGCAGCAAGCCTCGTGAGTGTCAACAGAAAATTGAGGCTAGAAAACGTTTACCTTTTACCTGGAGCCTTTTCCAATCCTGAAGGATTGGAAAATGATACATTACAAATCCTACTGCTGGTGAGATTTATAATACATACAAATGTAGTATTTGGCTACTATCAGATTCTCCTATAAATTACTGAGTGGAGCAGATGGAGGCCTTCCGGCCCAGGAGGATCAGAGCCAGCAGTCCACGCACACCGTTAGGCGATTGCTGGCTGTCACCTGTGCTCCCCACCTCCCACCCTCCCCGGGGCAGTACATGGGGTCTTTACCTCTTTTCTTACCTGCTTGTTTATATGCCCTTTGTCTTAGCTGTCAACCAGATGCCCTCTAGGGGAAGCGCTCCAGGGGTGGGGGGCGGTCACACTGCCAAACAGACAACATCTGTATCTGTTACGCAGACAATAGTCAATCACATCCATTGGAACAGGGCCCTTTCCAGTAGAACGTAGCTGTGTGGTATATTGAAGTTATCCCAACTGAAAAGGATGAAAACAAGCACTGTGTGTCTGTGTGTACATGCACAGCTGTGTGAGGTTGTAAGTATGTATATAGGTACATATGTGTGCTTGGGGTGTGCATGTGTGTGTGTGATGGCATGTGTAATTGCATATGTGCGTGTTTCATACATATGAGGTACAATTTACATCACAGGCAATAGCCAGCAATATTGTAGGAAATAAACCTGTTGAAACCAAAAGCCCGTGACCGCTGAGGTCTTAATCCACAAAGGAAAATACAGTTTAGGAGCATGAGATGTCTCTCCTGCTGTCAAGGATCGCTGAGTTTCACGGAGTGCCGAAGTCCGGGGATGACCTTTTCCCAGCAGAGGCAAGCGTGGGGAAGCCCATTACGGCTCACAAGCCAATTGACTCATACAAATAAGTGGCCTCTTCTTCCTTAACTGTGGAAGGGTGGAAGGGCAGGGTCTCTAAACTAAAATATGCTCTCTAACAATCTCCTCTTGCTTGTGAGAAGAGAGTGGCCATTTGGGGCTTATGGGCAGATTGGTCGGAGGAAGGGAATCTGAGTCCTCTGGTGGATTTCACCTGGAGAAATGGGTCTGAAACTGGTCTCTGCGTGGGGAGGAGGCAGAAGTGGCATACAGGTCAATATCTTTTGATGAGAGCATTTTCATAAAGGAGAAAGAAACTGAAATATACCTCCTGTTTTAATCTGTCACTAGCTTCTGTTTAAAAAAAAAAAAAAAACATGTGGAACTAGCAGGCTGAACAAAACCAAAAGTTGTAGACAGATCACAGTTACTAAGAGAAAGGGGCAGTCACTGGTACATACCAACCTGTCTTCCCAGCCAGGTCCCCAGCCTGGGGTTGCTCAGACCCCGAGTGGATGGACGACATGAGACCATCCACCAATGTGCAGCGGGATTTTCCTGGGAGTGGATTCCAGGATTTAATTAGGTTTTCAAGTGGATGGCTGATACAGAACAGGTCAAGGACCACATCCTTGTGCCTGGTAGATTTTTGTGGCTAGAGGTTGAGATCAGATGGTGGATGAAGGTGGGCGGATGTTTGGCTGTGGGGGGGTTACAAGGGGATTGGGGCTTGAAAAGTCAGCTTATCATTTAAGGAGCACAGTTCATAAGGCCTGAGGAGTTGTAGTGGATGAGTCTTAACCTGTAGTGTTACAAACGTGTATGTGTGTGTGTGTGTGTGTGTGTGTGTGTTTATACAGGAGTGTGCTAGAACAGCATCTTGTATTCAGAGTAATTCTTTCATAGATGAATATGTAAAACAATGCAGTGATGAAGAGTGTTCTAAAAGCCGTGGAAGACTTGTTTGTACATTTAGGTCTCAAATTGAAGGCCAGGAGAAGAGTCACCCGTCACTAACAGAGACCCAGGAGGGGCAGGAGGTGAACCTCTTGGAAGCCACACTCGATGGAGGGACCCAAACTCACGGATGTTCTGCTCATCTTCCTCAAAGTTCCTGGGGCACCATTTGGACACTTCCCCCCACCGGCCTCGTCCCATTTCATCTGGCCTTGCTCTGGACTCCAATGTTAGGTCGGGTGTGGTGTCCCATCAAAAGAAAAGAAACCTGGATCTGGTGGCAGACAGAAGTCTCTAGGTGGCCGTTCATTCATTAACGACTAAATCAAATAATACTTCCCCACCCTGTCACCTTGTCATCTGAAGAAGGATTATTTTAAAAGTGATCGCTAATCTCCTCAGTACAAAGAATATAATGGCTGTTAAATATTTATTTACAATGGAAATGAAAGAAAGACAGGGAGGAGGAGGGGAGGAAGATAGAGAGAGGGAAGCAAAGAAGACAAAACAAGAAGAAAAAGGAAGGAGAGCGGAAGGAAAGAAGGAGAAAGGGAAGGAGGAGTTATTGGCATTCTCAACCTTTCAGTTTTTCAGCACGGCTCTTCCATCCAAGCCCCTGCCCCACCTCCACAGGGCATGAGGCTCAAACCAGCCCGCTGTCCAGTACTGGTGGCGGGGCGGCCTGTGTGTCCTAGCACCACCTACTGTGTGGCTGGCCCTTAATGCGTCTGTCCCAAAGTCCTCCCTCCAACTGTTTCAACGAATTTTTAAAATTCACACCGGACCTTCCACGTGCCAAATTCAATGCCTGGACAGTCACCAGCCCAGCAGTTGCACAAACATCCCAGACCTTGAATCCCACTGTGAGTTCAAACAGCAAAAAGACAAAACGAGAGACTGGGGAATGAGGGACATGAAAAGCCAGCTAAGGTCTTCAGGGAAAGCTGTTGTCTTGATGCTTCAGCTCTGACGAGCCTCATGGAGATAATAAAAACATGAAGAGTGTTCTCCCTCATGTACTCACAACAACAGTATGAGCACTAATGGCGATGATAATAAAAAGGAAGAGATTGCCTTCCAATGCCAGCCCTTGCCTCGCCTCGCCCCCAGGTAGATCCTGGGCTGGCAGATCTCCACCTGTAAACTGGGGATCTGGCAAGAGAAGTCCTTTCCAGGCCTCAGGTTGTGGAGTTCCATGACAGGGAGCACAGTGTTAGAAAAGACGGAAGTCACGTTCAGCCAGAGACGGAGCTCCGAGAGGCTAGCCATCCCATCCCCCCGGCCTCAGCGGGCCGCGCCCTGGGTGGAACTCGGGGTTCTGTGGTGCACTTCCTACGCACAGCTTGAGACAAGTTATCCGTCTCCCCTCTGCCTCAGAGTCCCCACCTGTAGCTTAGGGACATGAACAGCATTACTGGGGAAGGATCAGGCATTGTCCTGGTTTTCTGCGGGGAGGCTGTCCCAGAGACCCCCAGAGAGTCATGCCTCTCACCGGCACATAGGCGGGTGTGGGAGTACGACACGGGTGGGAGGAGGAAAGGCCTGACTGCCCGGACCCCACCCCCACCAGAGTTTTCATTTTTCTGACCTCACTGACCCCCACTGATAAGGCCCCACGTTTCTCATCTAACGAGGGAACTTCTCAAACTGACATTTAGAATGCAGCCCAGGAAACCGTCAGATGGTGACGGTGAATTACGGTTGCATGGCATGCAGTGGGAACGCTGTTAGGAGCAGGGAGAGTCCCCGGGGACTGCCCAGCCCTGCCCCACCCCCGCTCTGCAGAGCACAGGCATCCTGACCCACAGGCAGCCCCCCAGCCCCCAGGGCACATGCTTAACCCTTCGAGAACACATGTAACTATTAAAATTTTAAAATGTGTTTCAATTACATGGGAACCTCCGGGACGCCCTCATGATGTGTAGACACCACGACAGGGAGCAGGAGGTTTGCAGCACTCCCGGTCACAGCAAAGGCTCGCAGGTCCCTGTGCAACGGGGCTCTCTCCCACCACACCATGATTCGCCTGGAATGCCTCTTCCCTCACCCCTCACCTGGATTTTGCAAGACTGTCTTTTGAGCATTTGTAGAAGGCTTTTGAGATTATTCTGCATGTCTGCTCTGTGATATGTGTCCAGAGTCATTTTACGAGGTCTCCTGGTTACTTGCTGGTGCAGGCACGGCTACCATTTATGTGGGCTTACTGAGTGTCAGGGGCTCTGTTAGTTGGTGCACACACCTTGTCTCAAATAGCCCTCATCATTGTTCTCTGGGGAAGACGATGAAGGGAAACTCAAGTTAGGCACATGTGTCACTCGCCCCAGGACACAGAACCTCTGCCTGGGTGTCAGAGTCAGAATTTGAACCGATTTCTGATTCCAAACTTTCACTTCACAGACTCTCACTTCGTGTTTTAAGTGCCCGGTTATGTGCCCGCCTCCCTCATTTGATCTCAAGGGCATGGAGTGTCATTTTAGTCTGTGTCCCGCGCTGCCTGGCACGGTGCTTAGCTTCCAGTCAGCCCTGGATATACTCGAAGGCATGGGTGTCCAAACTGGTGTGATTGGAAAGGTGAGCAAGGAAGATTCAAGGCCAAGCGTAGGCGCCTATGTTTGGAGAACGGAGCAGCCTCCTGAGGCTGGGAGGGATGAAGGAATCGGTCAGATAACCCTGGCATACCCAGTTAGGACGCTCCCAGGAGCAAAGCTCCCTTCTACATAGACGCCACCCCTCCACGAGCCTTTTGCAGGATGAGCTCCTAAGCTGGTCCTGCCTCCCATCTGCTCCCGCCCACCTTAACCGTGCCCCGCCCCACCACGGTTAGGGCGGCTCCTCGCTGGTTAACTTCTCCAGGAGAGGACCAGTCAGGGCAAAGAAAGCGAGAGAGACCACAAGCAACTGCTCAAGGCAGCAGGTAAGGGGAGTAGTAAGCCTGACATTGAAAGTGAATTTCTGAATGTCTACTGTCTGCTTTTCTCCATCAGGGCCACACACTGGTGCTCATTTGCATATGGAATAGCAATTCACCAGGTCGTAACCAAGCCATTGGGAATTTGGGGAGTCTGGCTGCAGTGAAATAGAATCTTGTTTTATGTTGCTTCCCTTAGATTTCAGAATGATCAACTTTTATTTTAAATAAATGTTAACTGAGCATGTATACCATGCCAGGCACTAGGCTAGGCACGTGTGTGTTTCTCCCTTACTCCTGTCCCACGTCTTACAGACGAATACAGCTCAGGGGGACAAAGCGCCAGTCCAAGGTCCCACAGCTGGTGAGTGGCGGAGTGAGGACTCGAACCCAGGGACTCTGACTCAGAACCTTGTCCTTTTTACACTGCGTCCCAGTGCTAACATGGCTCGTATTTGGGGTGGGGAGAATTGTCCTATCATCTGATTTTCACCTAGCAAAGTTTTGGGATGGGCACCTCCCACCAGCAAACCCCATGGCTGCACACCAGCTGCCACCTCACCCACTTCCAGGCTACAGCAGCCACATTCCAGCCCCTTGCATGGTGTCTTACTTAAAGCAGAGACTCGAGAAATGTTTGCATGCATGACTCGATGGAAAATGATGCATGTCTGATGTCCCCAAAGACTGAAATTGTCAACTAGTTGACAACTCTTAGGATACAAAAAGAAAGCAAGTGTATTTTGTAGAAAAGATTGTCTATAAAAATTGCGGCTTAAAAGGGTGGAGTTTCCAATAATCCTCAATTATGCAGAATAAACTTAGTTAACCACACATCCACATCTTTTCAGGCACTCGAATCAATCGAAGTGTTCCTAAAATTTGAAAGCCCAATGAGATTGAGTGAAGTGTGGCAAGGATCGGGTCTGTGGGCACGCATGCATCAGAGATATTAGGTGCTAGAACAGTCCGTCCAATGTCCTCATTCCTGAATATCTGTTTCTCACCAGCCCCTGACAGCCTCCCATTAACTGGAGCTTTCTAAGCTTCGATGCAGAAAGCAGCCACTCTTCTTCACCATCCCATTATCCCCTGCCACAGCTGCATCCTGTATAATGATACTTGGCTTCCCGTTTGCTCCCTCATTGTCCAGAGGTTGAGCAGTTCTCTTCAGTCAGAGAGCCTGGAGTTCACATCTGCCCCCAGCGGCAGCCTGCTTGTGTGCTGGGGACGGAGTGCTGCCTCTCAGTCGCTAATGGAGCTGAAAAGGGGCCTGGGGCTCATTATTCTTGAGGTCATCCTGAAGGTCACAAGCCCACAAATTCTGTGTGCAGGCAGGAAGGCAGGAGAGAAGCGTATTTGAGCTGTTTCAGAATCCTAGCACCTTTTTTTTCCCAACTTGTACAAGAGGTATATAGTTCTGATAATCCAGTACAGTCGAATCTCAGTCAAGGGAGAAATGGTCCCCAGAGACCGGCATCCCTGCCATTTGTGCCAGTTACACTAACACTCTGGTGAGATGTTTTTTCCTCTCGGCCAGAACTCATTTCTCTCAGCTGGATTACTGTAGTCCAAGCCTCAGCATTACTGGGAAAACCCGCTAGTCCCCAGACTAAAAGGTTGATGCAGGAGTTTCAAAGTAACTCTAGGGCTTGGAGCCCCATGCTTAGAGGTCCTGATGGGTTGGTCTGGAGTGGGGCCCAGATAGTTATTTGTTTTAACTCCTATGATTCTAAAGAAGAGCAGAGTGAGGACTGCTAGTCCAAAGCCGTCCCCAAGACCCAGCAGCGTTCGGAGGCGCCCTCTGCCCTGTGAGCCCCGGGGGAGGGAGGGAGGCATGCTCAGTGCCTTCCACAGGAAGTTCATCCACGTTGGAGCAGAGAGGCTTCCGGGAAAGTCCCTACCCTCTCCCTGGCCCTCCTCACTCCTCCTCCCCAAGCCTGTCCTTTCCTTGGGCTCCCCCTAAAGAACTACCCCAGATTCTCCCCTGCTTTTTGGCTCAACGGTTGGACCCACCTAGGCTGGTGTTCCTAGGACTCTCATCTTTCCCCCAGCATGTATCATCTTGTTTTCCCAACAAAACCACACATAGCCAAGAGAAATCAGAAATCCTAGGAGCAGCTGTTGATTTAATCATGTTTCCTCCTCTTCATATCTCTGTCTCTCTTTCACACACACACACACACACACACACACACGGAGCCCTCTGTGCAGTTCATAGAGCATTTCCATACACATCCCCACAGGCTCTCCTGTGTGGTAGGCCCAGTTAATCTTCATGTTATAGAAGGTGAAACTGAGGCACTGCATGATTCCAGTCACAGAGGCACTGAGGGTGTGAACCCAGCGATGGACAGACCCCAAACCCATGATCCTTCCTCTTACAGCCTAAAGTGCTTCTTAGGCTAATGCTACTCCACACTGATTCTCTAAACAGATCCCCCGGCTAACCCCGAAGATGTGCCTACCCATTCAATTAGAAGCTTAGAAACCAAAAGGCCTTTTAAGAACCTGAAAGGCAGGACCAGAGTGAGATATTTAAGGGCTCTACATGTTTAAAAGATTATATAAAGCCCCCTTGAGTCCCCGGCCGACATGGTCTTATAACTAATACGACCCACCCCCCTGCCACCCCAGTGCTCTGCTTTTTCTCATGAGAATCTCTCCAATTCTTTTCATAAAATATCAAATGGTAAATTGTTTCCAAAAATAATAATTCCTGATTCTCTCATTGCCCGTGCTTTTCTGGAACCCCAAGCATCTCTTCCTGCAGCCCACCAGGCCCTGGGCCCTGGACAGAGTTCGTTGGAGGTGCCCTCCCTGGACATCAGTCTGCAGGTTCAGAATCCCAGGAAGCAAGAAGCAGCCGCCATTCTGGCAGGGAAAAAAAAGTCCGGGACAGAGAAGGGAGGATGGGCATGTTTTAAGAGAGAAGGGCCTGTGCACCTGGAGTGTCAGGGTGGGGAGGCTGTGGGCCTTCCTGGGCCGCCCTTGGGGGCTGAAGAATTAGGGAGGCAGACAGGAGCTGCATAGATGTCAGCCCAGGACCCCGAGCACAGGGAAGCCTCCCCTGCCCACCTGGCTGTGGCGGGTGCAATGAGCCATCGCCACTAGAGCCGCAGGTTCGCACAGTGGGGTGTAGAAATGCACCTGCCTTCCTCCTCATCTCCGGGCATGCTCAGGGGACGGACAGCACCAGAGCACACCCGTGTGTTACTCGGCGGTGTCCACGGGCCTCTGGATGTGCCTGTGCGTGCAGATGAATTGTTTCAAGTGAGTCAGAATGCAATTATTTCATTTTCTTTCCCCTTCCAAATTGTTGATGTTTAGAAACAAATGGCTCCCGGTGCTTCTGACTTACAACAAAGTGTGAATGCAGAAAAATGGTTCCATGGAGTGATTTGAATTTCCATTACAATTACAGTTCTTTTCAACCATATGATGCTGTGCTTTCTTCATACACATCAGCCTGGTGCTGACTGTGCTTGAAAGCTGAGGCTCAGGCTGCCAGGCGGGGCTCCATCCCCCAGCCCCAGCTGCCCCAGGCCGCTGGGTGGACAGGGACTAAGCTCCACAGGAAGCCATGAATGAAACTGGAGTGCCCATTGGTGCTTCTCTGGGGATCAGCAGGGAGAAGGGTGAGGCTGGACCTCTGGGTGATAGATGAATGGGCCCCGGACACCAACCGACAGATTCTTCCTGCCCTCAGCAGTCACGCATTCAAAACTTCAGTGTCAAGGGCATGTCTATGCCAAATACTGTACTACAAACTTCACATGTTTTACACTCTCAACAGCTATGTGACATGGATGAGAAATTGAGTGTCAGGTTAAATAAGTGGCAGAGTCAGGCTCGGTTAGATAGTGAGCCTAAGCTCGGAGTCCCAGCCCAGTGCCACAGCCCCCCAGATTTGGTGACAGAAAGCTGAAGTGACACCCCCAGGCTCTAGTTTGCAGATTCCAGGGGGTCCTTCCTGAATATGGGCCTCAGGGACTCTGGATGACACTTTCTCTTCCCTCTCCCAGGCGCTGTCTCCTGCCCCCAACAGCAGGTAGCAGATGGGCACAGTGTCAGCCCTTCTGGCCCAGCCCCGACAGGACGCCACCCCAGAAACAGTCTCTGCTCTCTTCCCCTGCCCCCACTGTGCTGGGTCACCCCCACCATCAAGCCTGCCTTTCTCAGTGCAGGGCTCATTCTGTCCAAGCTATAACTCAGCTTGGGATCATTGGCTTTTAACAAGACCAGGAGGGCCCTGGCTGCTGTGGCTCAGTGGGTTGGGCATCAGCCCGAAAATCAAAATGTCACTGGTTCAATCCCCAGTCAGGGCACATGCCTAGAATGCAGGCCAGGTCCCCAGTTGGGAGCATAGGAAAGACAACCAATTAATGTTCCTCTTGCACATCAATATTTCTCCCTCTTTCTTTTATTCCCTCCCTTCCTCTCTCTCTAATAAAGAAATAAATAAAATCTTAAAAAAAAAAAAGAAAAAGGAGGAGAGAGGGCAATTCTTAACCCAAGAGAGACCTGGCCTGGTGCCCGCATCAAGGGCCCTGTTACCCAGTGGGTGCCTGCCCCCTACTTCACACAGGAAGGAGGAGAATTTTAATCTCAGCGATGGAGACATCGCGGGTTTTTGAGTCCCACCCCTTAGGCAGCCTGGTCTGAGAAAGGTGCATGCCAACTCTGCTCCCACTTTGCCACGCGCCCTCGTTCAGCCTCTGCAACTGGCTCACCATGCACTGCCTCCTTCCCTCTCCGCTTGGCAGTGCCCACCCCAGGGGCTGCAGGACAGGCTGGCCACAGAAGGAAATCCCTCCATCCAGGAGGCTCTCCAGCCCCTGCCTGGCCAGCCCAGCCTGGGGGACCCGGAAGCCAGGAAGCTAACCCAGACTGAGCCCCTCCCCTGTATCTCCTTAACCAGGTCTTTGGGGTTTTGTTCCTCATTTTAATATATAATCAGTCAGGTCTTATTTTGCGTCTCACGTTCCCCTTCCCCTCACCGCTCCCTCAGTCACCTCTAGAGACTGAACAGTATCTTCAAGATTCCAACTTTATTACATTAGCAAAAATAAAATAAAACCTATGTCCCCCCACGGACACAAAAGTGTCCCAGTGAAAGATTAGTCTAAATAACAAATTAAATGAAGACATGATAGCACAGTGGCTTATTATTGTCTGTATGAATAGCAAAATAACCAGGCAGGGTAATAATTCAGCATGAAATATGGGCTGTCATTTTTGATTCATGCTTTTCCCAACGCCTGTGTGAGTCTCTGCCCAGGTGGGGGTGAGCCTGGCATACTGAGGCTGGCGGTGTAGGAGAGCTGACATGCTCCCTTCTCGGAACTGGTTCTCTTGGTGTAGAGGTGGGGAAGAGGAGCCAGTGGTTCAAACAGCTCTGTAATTAATTTTCAGTTAACAAATTTATTTCCTAGATTGGTTTTAGGTTTGTTTTGAATTTTATGGGGAAGTCAAACAGAAAGTTGCAGATATTTGCATATACTCTCTCCCATTTCATCTCCCCTATTATTAATGGCTTACGGTACTGTGGTGTATTTGTTACCATTGATCATCCCATGTTGATACATTATTATTATTTTTAAATATATTTGATTGATTATGCTATTGTAGTTGTCCCAAATTTTCCCTTTGCCCCCTCCACCTGGTACCCCCATCTTTCCAGCATTCCCCCCTTTAGTTCATGTCCATGGATCTTACATATAAGTTCTTTGGCTTCTCTATGTCCTATACTGTTGTTAACATCCCCCTGTCTATTTTGAACCTACCAATTATGCTTCTTAATCCCTGCACCTTTCCCCCTATTCTCCTTCTTTCCCCTCCCAGCTGATATCCCTCCAAATGACCTCTGTATCTATGATTCTGTTCCTGGTTTATTCTTTTGCTTCATTTATATATTTAGATTCAGTTGTTGATAGTAGTGAATTTGTTGCCATTTTGTTGTTCATACTTTTGATCTTCTTCCTTTTCATTCATAAGTCCCTTTAACCTTTCATGTAATAATGGTTTAGTAATGATGAGCTCCTTTAGCTGTACCTTGTCTGGGAAGCACTTTATCTCCCCTTCCATTCTAAATAGTAGCTTTGCTGGATAGAGTAATCTAGGTTGTAGGTCCGTGCCTTTCATCACTTTGAATACTTCTTGTCAGTTCCTTCTTGCCTGCAAAGTTTCTTTTGAGAAATCAGCTGACAGTCTTACGGGAACTCCTTTGTAGGTAACTACTTGCTTTTCTCTCGCCACTTTTAAGATTCTCTCTTTATCTTTAACCTTTGGCATTTTCATTATGATGTGTCTTGGTGTGGTCCTCTTTGGGTCCAGCTTATTTGAGACTCTCTGTGCTCCCTGAAATTGTCTGTCTATTTCCTTCACCAAATTAGGAAAGTTTTCTTTCATTATTTTTTCAAATAAGTTTGTAATTTCTTGCTCGTCCTCTTGTCCTTCTGGCACCCCTATGATTCAGATGTTGGTATCTTTGGAGATGTCCCAGCAGCTCCTTAACTTCAGCCATCCTGGAAACATCAGAGCATTGTTGAACTTCCTTGCCGTTATTTTATGTGTTGGGATTGTTTTTATTTTTAAATAACACAGAAAGGCACACAATGATATTTTCATTGCTTAGCACCTCTTGAAGTTTTTAAGCTTGCCATAGTCTCCCCCTATTTAATATATCTCTCAGCCTAGCAGCAGCATTGGAAGCTCAACTGTTAAAAATGCATTTATTTAGGTCTTTGTATGAGTTTCCAGATTTTCAATACATACAAATTAAAACCCAGGGACTGGCTGAGAGTGAAGAGAAGCAACATATGTATTTGGATTGCAAATTTATTCACAGCAGAGTCCAGGCATGCATAGGAACTAGAGTTTCTCAGATCTGCCTGTTCCTACTCTGAACCTCTTCCTTCCAGTATACCTGGCCTGATGCAATAATTCACACAGGCCCCTTAGTTAACTCTCAGTCTCCTTGGGTAAAATTGTCTAGTTTTTCAAATTATGCCCTCTCCCCGCAGCACCTCCCCATCAACCCTCTTAGGAAAGACTTGCCCGGGCTTTACACTGATCCCTCTGTGCGGTCACTGTAGATGAGTAGTGTGTCCACCTGGAGCCACCATGAGCCTTTGGCTGAGCTCCTGGTGACGTCTGGGGCTGATCTACCTTGCTGGCACCTGTCTCCTGCTCTGTCTGTCCTTCACCCTCCAGCTAACTTATCAGAACTTTGACTCAGCGTTCAGGTCCAAGAGAATTAAGAGAGGCTTGAAGGGGCAAAGTCAGTCCTTCTTCAGCCCGACCTGGGGTCTGGCAGCAGCACGGAGGAGGGGTGGGGCTGACTGGGCAGAGCCACAGCCTTGACTACCCGCCTCAGAAACAGCTCTCAGGTCCCTGTGCCTGCAAAAACCTTGGCTCCAGCCTCCTTTCCTCAGTTCCTCACTTTCACAAGTGCCCTAAGAACTGATTTCTTTTGAAAAGCAGGCAAGAAAAGGAAAATATCTGCATGATATGTACAATTTTCTGCCCATGCCATCAACATCAGGAATGGCCAGCTCTTGCTTCCCATGCGCTGAGGCCTTGATGAGACTCCTGTGAGCACAAGCCTGGAGGCTCTGACAGCATTCGTTCTGGGCTAGGGACCCTGTATTGGGGCTTTTATTATAACATTTTCTACCCTCATTTTAGGGTTTTGTACTTCAACTATTTCCCATCTCATCAGGTCAACAAATAACAACCAGAGTGCCAGTATGGGCCCCCCAAAAGTGTAGTCTTTCCTCAGAAAGAGGCTTCCTAAATACACACCTTTCTACTGCAGCAGACAGAGTGCTCAGAGGCAATTTTCGATCCTTTGTTCACAAAGATGGGTTTTCCTGTACCATCCTAGCAGTAGAAAAAGGCTGTTCCTGGACCGATTTTCTTTCTCCAAACCTAACAAGTGACCTCATTTGCATTTGCATTCTCAATTGCAAAGCCTCCATGCCTGATTTAGTCAGTATATTATTTTATTCATAATTTTTCAAAGAACATGGGCCATTGCTAAGCAGAGCACAAGAGGAATTGTTCTTGTTTATGATGTTTCCATTCGTCACTTGCCCCTTCTGGGAGCGGGCACAGGAACGGGAAACAGAGGCAGAGCCTGGGCCAGTGGTGGAGAAAGGGGCGGGGCAACAGAGGAGCCCCTGACTCTCATCTGAGCCCGAGCCAGCATCATTCTCACTACATCTGGGATTAGAGCTGAAATCACTCTTGCTTCTGACTCACTGGCCATGAATGTGCGCTCATTTGTATTCATTCATTCTCACACTGTGTAGGTTCACCTCGGGCTGGGTGTAACCTGCCAAAACAGTAAGAAAGATAATTGATCAAATGGTTGAGTTGTGTGTTTTACAAGTTTCTTTCTAAATGAAGCATGAATTGAACACTAACTCTATGCTTGGTGCTTTGCCCTTGGACCCTGACAATGACCCTGGGACTTAGGTGTTGCTAGTCTCATTTGGCAAATCAAGGAACCAAATCTTAATAAGACTGAGTTCCATGACCAGTGGCACTAGACCTATCAGAGGTGCCTCCTTCTTGGAGGACTGTAGGGCTGCAGCGTGTGACTGGGAATCCAATAGTCTGGGTCTTCCCTTTCATATCCAGTCATTCTCTTATGCACTCATCACCCAGAATACATTTACTGAGCATGTAGGTATTTAATTAATCTGTATCTACCTAGGACACAGCACAATTTTTTATAATCTCAGATTAGGAGAAGAAACATGATGGACAAGAAACAAATGAACCAATGGGGGTGGGCAGGGCAGTGAGAGGACCACGCAGAGTGGGTGAGGGAAATCAGAGATGACACTCAGAATTCAAGCCTGGGCAACTGGGTGGATGGAGATTTCCGTTACCAAGAGCAAGAAAACAGGAAAAGGGCGTGGTCTTGGGAAGGCAATGAGATTAAAGAGGCTGGTTTGGAGTGGCATCAGCTTAAGGTGCCCGTGAGACATTCCAGGGCAAGTGTCAAGTGGGCAGTGGAGAACATGAAAAAGTTTGGGCTGGAGATATAAATATGGGAATGGTCATGTATGATAGAATTTATGAGATTGTTCAAAAGAGTACAGCACAGAAAGAGAAGGGGCAAGGTTAGAGTCCTATGTTTAGGGGATAGGAACTCACCAGGGAGGTGGAGAAGGAGCAAAGAGAGGCATGAGTGGAAACTACAGAGTGCCCTGTCGCCGGAGCTGACAAGAAATGTATCCGGAGAAGTTGAGAGCAGACGACTGTGTGGAACGTTTCCTGCAGCTCAAGTTAGTTGGAGACAGGCAGATGGACCCCAAGATTTGACAGCTTAAGAGTTGACAGTGGTCTTAACAAGAAGTTTTTGTAACCACAGGGTATAAACCAGAAATAGCTTGTGACTGAATGGGAGGGGACAAAGTGGAACTAACATGTATAGACACCTTGTTCCAGAAATTTTCCTGGAATGGACACAGAGAAGTGGGATGATAGTCAGAACAAGGAATGGCATCTGGGGGAGATTTTAAGACCGGGAGATAATTGTGTATGGGTTTGCTTGCTTTCTACCCTAATGCAGATGATCGAGGGAAGTGAGAAAGGACTTCGGGATGCGAGACAGAGAGGAGGTAACTGAGGGACTCCTTGAAATGATGAAACGACAGGAGGAGGGGGCACAGGGCGCAGCATGAAGGCTTGGCATTCGCTGTGAGCAGCACTAATGTAACAGGACGGAAGGAGTAGAAGACGGATGCAGATGTGGTGGGTTTGCAGGATGAGTGGTGGAAATATCTGGTTCCTCCATAAAATATGAGTCTTCAGCATTTAGCAAACCTACATTAAGTGCCTACTCTGTGCCCAGGCTGCTAGGCACTGAAGATTTAAAAGGGACGAGGAGTAGTCTTTGCCCCTAAGGAGCTCCTGGGCACATGGGGGAGGCAGGTGCCTGTATTACAACCTCTTTACATGCCAGCGTTGTCTGCAGGGCACGGAGTGCAGAGGAGGGTGCACCGCAGCCCATCTGGGTCAAAGAGAGTGGCTTGGGTTTGCTGGGCAGGGTGCTCAGCCTCACCCACTAATAGGTGCTTAGCAGATATTATGCTTTAATGATGACGACTGTTTAGAATTCAGACTTTCTGCAAATGTAAGTCATGATTTGGGAACTGAATTCTATGAAACAGCCCATTATTTTTGCCTCCTTTTCCTGTAATGCTGATAATATAATATGTCACTGCCTGGATGGCCCCACATTGAACTCTCCCTCCAGATCAGAGTAATCCATTCCTTGGATAGTGAATGTTAGGCTTTTGTGGTCAACAGTGTGGAGAACCGGTGGTGATGGGTTGGGTGAGGCTAAGGTTGGCTTTCAACCCAAGCATTGTAGAAACTACAGTATGGCCTGGCAGAAGGTAGGCCCTCCCTACATCCTTGAAGCAGACCTCTCCGAGGTGGGCTGAACACCGCATGTTCCCCTCCAGCCCAATATCCTAAGAAGTGGCCTTGCTGTTCCCTTGGACCTCTTTGACAGGAGTGTTTGCACCCTGCAGAGCTGTTGCTAAGTTGTGGACTGGGGAGAGAGGCAAGAAAAGGAGCCCAGCCCTGCCTCAGGCTCAAACCCAAGGGCTGCACACCCTGCAGAAATGCAGAATGCATTTGTATGCCCTATGTGAGTGAGCACAGCGAGAAAAACCACATGTCAGCCAGTGGACACAGAAGCCCAGTGAGACCGAGGTGAGTGCAAAGTGCTGGGGCCTGCAGGGCAGTCCTGTAGGAAGGGCAACAAAATGGCTCGAAACCATTCCCCCACAGGTCGTGAGGGCGACAGCTGGGCATTTCTCATCTCTGCCCGCTGGGCATTACTCCACCCCCTACACCCACAGTGCCTGGCAGACGCTAGGGGCTGGGGGAGGCCGGGTATTGTCATGGCTGAGAGGATGACAGTGTTTGTCTCATAGCAACCTCTCAGGGCTGCGTTCCCATCAGTAAAGTGGGGATGATGATGGCCACCATGCTAGCAGCTGTATCAGACAGTTGCTAAGAGGATGAAATTGGATAGTTCTTGGCACATGGTAAATTTTTAATAGATGAAAACTGGGTGAATGCATCAAGGAAGCAGGGCAAAGAGTGGGTGTGTCTGGGCAGACCTGCTTCCATGGTAGAGGACAATCCAGGGAAGCCAGTTCATCGGGAGTGTCCCCCTGTAAGGCAGGCTGTTGCTGTCGCTGCTGGCCGAGGGCACAGTCTGGGAGACAAAGGCCAGGCCAAGAGCATCTGTGTGTTGCCGGCCAATGAGAAGGAAAGGAAATAGCAAGGAATGAGTCCATTTTCTTCCTGAGACTGGCTGGCCGGCCGGTACCGTCCCTTCCGCCAAACGAAGAAGCTGAAAGAACATTTACATCCATTAAAAATTTATCTCTCTAGGAAAAAAGAACCAGTCTTCTTTTCCTCTAGTGAAAAACATGAAAAGAAGATGCCAGAAGTTGGCATGCAAAGTTGGGTCTCCCTTCTTTAGCTCTGGGAGGAAAAACAGTGCAGTGAATGTTCTGTTGTGTGTTTAGGTGCGTTGGTGTTGATTTGGGTAGCTCGGGTTTGAGTTTACCATTCTTGGCATCTGGCAAGCATCTAAATTATGTGAATAACAGACACCGTGAGGCCATGGGCCCCAGTAATGTCATTAATTGTGCAAACGCCTGGTGCACAAAGCAGGCTATTTCTTCGTGGTCCACGCATTGCAAATCAAAGACGACCCCAAGCACAGGTGCAACAGGGAAGACGAACCCCCCTAGCTGGACAGGATCAGCACCATCATTCCGTCAGCCTGCCATCCATCACATCAGCTGTCCTCTCCTGTGAGCAGCACCCTGGATCAGCTAAAATTACCTCCGGACCATCCTCCTACCGACAACATAACTGGCCCCATGCCAACCTTTTCTTTGCTATGATTTGGGCGTAAGCCCAAAGCCCACCATGCCCTCTCAGTCAAAATTTCCTCTGACTACCATAAGGGGATGCAGAGAGCCACTCCCTCTCCCTTCAGGCCCACCACACTCACAGGAGCAGCTGCTACTGATCACTCGTTCAGGAAGTCCAGCCCCCTTCTGGACTGGCTTGCCATTGCTACTGGCTGCCTGTCCACAAGCTCCAGTCCAATTAGGAAATGAAGCTAGGGCTTCATCCAGAGTGCCCAGAGTGGACCAGCCCAACCAGGGCTCCATCCTTCAGCCAAGGCACGTGGGGCAGGGAGTGTGGGCACAGGGCAGCTCCTGGCTGCCTAGCCCTGAGCAGCGCACAAGCCTGTTATTGGCCAGCTCCCCTGGTCAGTCCTGCTGGGTGAAACTCCCTCCCTCTGACAAGAGTAGAACCCCAGAACTGGCCCTGGAGGAAGTTGGTGTGTCTGGGTCAGAACATCATTATACCATTCTTTCCCAGGCTGTGTTTCATTAATGTTATTAATTTTTATTAAGGTTCTTTTATTATTGATGACCATTATTATGTTCTCTACAAATACAGTGGAACCCCTTTCTACTATCCATATGCATTGGGGATAGGACTTGACATATTTTTAAAATAATTTCTTCCATAAGGGTGTAATATTACCACATCGTAGAAAATGTAGAAACTAGAGAAAAGAGTCAACTCGAATCCCATCAGTCTAATACGCAAACACTATTAGCACTTGGGTGAATTTCCTTTGAGTCCTTTTCTTATGCATATTTTAACATAGCAGTAATTATCTTTACTTATATTTTTACCATCCTTTTTTTCACTTGGCATAGTTATCAGGTACAATTTCCATATTATATAATTCTCATAAACAATCATTTTCAGGGCCCATAGCATTTTGTCAAGTCTAGGAACTATAATTTATTAAAAGATTCCTCAACTGTTGACTTTTCAGGCTGTTTTTGCTACTGTACTAAGTGATCTTTTGGTGTAGAGTTATTCTGTAGAACAAACTCACCAAAGTGGTGCAGCTGAGTCCAAGGGTGTGAACCATTCTTTGACTGCTGATAGGAACTCACAGATCGCTTTCTAATCCATGTCTCAGTCTAACCATGTTCTGTCGGCTTTTTAGTCAACAGGGTTGTGTTCATGTTTGAGGAGCACATGACCCCTGCCTCGCACTGGTGTGGTGACAGTCTGGGCTCTCCTGCCCCTTAGAAAGAAGGCCCTTGAGCAGCCCTCCCCGACTCCCCTAGAGCATGTCACACGCAAGGCACTTGTCACATGCAAGGAGGGAACAAATGTGTCCCTGGACCACGCTGCAGGTGGAGGCAGCCGTGGGAAGAGACATCAGTGCATTCCTTTGTTAGGGTGAAAAGCAGAAAATTAATGTCAGACTTGTTATGCATGACTCAGAATGCTTGTTTCTGCTGTAATAAGTGATTTCCTGACAGAGAGACACCTGGCTACCTGTCACGGAGCCACATGTAAATAATGAAAAGCAACTCTCCGAGAGCAGAGCTCAGATGCATTCCCCGACTGGCCACCACCCCCACCCCAGGCCTTCCACACCTCTTTCCCCCATGGGGGCTCAGTGGAGTTTCTACACGATGCTCCCCTTATTCAATCTTTGGGAGCAAGAAGTAGCTAGAGAATGCCTTCTCCATAAGAACATCGTCTCCCTTGCTGGACTTGGCTTTTTCACCTCCAAGCAGGTGGAAAACCAGAGTTGTGATTCCACAGGCTTGGAAGGTGGTGCTTTCTGGAAGGTGACTCCATACTCACTGGTGGCTCCTGGGCTTCCTCCCAGAAACCCCCGGGTGACTCTGTAGGTAGCGTACCCATGGAACCATTATTTCTAGTTCCAGTTAGTACCGTTTTTAGATGCAGGACAAACTCAAGGCAAAATAGTGATAAAGGGTAACTGATTTTAGGACGGCCACTCAGGTCATGTGGGTTACTCATGGCACAGCAGGGCCTGGCTGGGTGTGGGGAGGGCGGGGGTGCAGAAGTAGGGTCATTGCAGATGTCACTAGTTAAGATGAAGCCATCGTGGAGCAGAGTGACCCATTAATCCAACGTGACTAGTGTCCTGTTAAGAAGAGGAGAGACACACTGGGAGAAAGGGGCCATGTGATGGCAGAAGCAGATACTGCAGTGACGTATCTATGAACCCAGGAGCACCAAGGGTTGTCTCTGAACACCAGATACCAGGCAAAGACAGGGAAGGGTTCCCGCCTACTGGTCTCAGAGCATGCATAGCCCTGCTGACGCCTCGGTTTTAGACTCCTGCCCTCTGGAACTGTGAGAGGAGAAACCCCCGTGTGTTAAGCCACCTAGTGTGATGTGATTGGCTGTGGCAGCCCTAGGAAACTGACATAGAGAACTTCCGTATTTCCTGCCACTGCAAGAAGCTCTAGGCTCAGCTTTTGCATGACCTGCCCCAGTCCCAGAACCGGCCATTTCATCAAGGCGCCCTGGTTCCTTTGATAGAGAGAATGGGATTAGAAACCAAAGTCTGGATGCGGGATGGTCTTGTTGCAACTAGATATGCTGACTGTTGCTAGACCTTCTCAGAAAGCAGAGCAAGGACATATCTGTATGGGGGCTAACCTTCCCGTGTTTACATACCTGTAACTATTTCTACATGTAACCATCTCTATCTACGTCAGGCTAACCACGCATTCACACTGCTGTCTCCAGCTCCAATCCATGACCACGTGATCTGTTTCCACATTCTAGCCCCATCCCCCCTTTGCTTACCTGTAACCTCCCCCTCCCACAGTCAGAAACGGCTCCCACCACCCAGTACCCACTGAGTAGCATCTCAGAATTATTAACCTGGGGTCTCGTTTTTCAGTTCACATGAAAGGTGCTGTATGAGCTAGGATGTCCCTGCATCCCCTCCAAACGGGGTTTCCCCTCCAGCCAAACTTAAGAGTCTGCAACCTCTGTACTTTCCTCCTTGTCTTCTCTTCTTTCAAACCTAATCTCTCCAAAGGATCTGTTATCAGTTATTTGTATCTCCACAGTAGTGAGAAAAGGCTAGGCTGAACTGCAAGCACAGACGAACGTCAAAACCTCAGTTTCACTCAGCACAACGAAGCTTTATTTCTTACTCATGTCAGATTCCCACGCCCGCTAGGGCGCCCCTCCTCCACCTTTAGCTTTATCACTTTGAACTTGTGGGCTCCAAAGCGGAGAAAGGGGAAAGCTGAAAGATCATGCAGGATTTCCTCAAGGCCTGGGACAGCGAGTGACCACAACTGTCTCACAGCCTGAAGCCAGTTTCACGAAGGTTGGGCAGTGACGGCCGCCCTGTGAGCCCACGAGAGGAGGTTATACGCAGAGCACGTAGCATTGCCTCTGCGTTCATCTTTCCATGAATTCTGGTCAATGTGTTCATTTGCCCAAAATTAGTTTTATTTTAAATTTTATCTTATACCCAAGGAGAACGGAAAGGGTGATTTAGGAAATTTTTTAGCCCTTCCCCTGAAAATTTATCATCTACATAACCCCTTTCCCTACTGATACATAAGGTCAAACTTCTTGAGGATATTTAATTTTTTAAAAAGCTTCATCACTGGTGGATGATTCATTCAAAGCAGCTCCGTGATTTCCCTTCATTCCCCAGGGCTGAGGTGGCGGTGCCAGGGTGGGCCAGCCGGTCCCTGGGGGCCTCCAAGTGGCTGCCTGGGCCACGGGGAACTGAAAGACGCCCCTCAGGGCACCGTCTTCCATGAGATTCCGCTGCTGTAGGAGAACAAATGTTTTCATTAGAAAAGGAGACGAGCTCTATTTTTCATAGAACCTCAGTGTCAGAAAGAACCTTGACAATGAGGTCCAAACAATTTTTTAGTGGCATAGGGAGAACACTTATAATGACTTAATGTTAAGGGGAAGAGTAAGTGCGATGCAAAATTATATACACGGTGTGATCTCACTCTACAATACACTATGTCCAGAGAAAGCGGAATAACCAGAACATTGACAATGGTTTTTCTGAGTGGGGGGAAAATGGGTGTTTCTAATGATCTGGGCTATCCTTTGATGTGTTTTCTAAGCTTTCTATAATGGACATGCATGACTTTTATCATCAGAACAGGAATGCTAACTCACCTCTCCATTGTAGAGATGAGGAAAGCAGTGCCCGGAGAGATTGAATGGTTTGCCCAACATCACAAGGATATTGAATGGAAAGGTCAGGAACCAAAGTGCTGGCATCGAGTGTGTTCCTCTCCACGGGTCCAGCTAGAGTCCAGCAGATGTAGGCCAAGCCCTGGGGAAGCACCATTACCTAACTTACATCCACGCCACGCACACATCCACACGCCCCCTTTTTACCCTGATCCAAAATATCCACAGTTCAAATTGCTTCCCAGACTCCCTTCTGTTTCCGTCCAGAAGCCCGGGAGCTCCAGCAACCCCTAAGGAGGGAAAATGAACTTTTATTTAGTATCTGACAAAGGCATGCATTGTGCTAGAACTTGTCAACGCACTGAACCCAACAGTGAGAGTGGGAACAGGAGAGCGGGGCAAGGATGACTAACATTTGAACTCCTGGCAAACTCAGCCATAAGGCTGCTTCATCCCCATCTTGCAGATGAAGAGACTGAGGCACACTCATGCCACCAGTGGCCAAGCTGGGATAAAGTCTCACTCCAGGCTTTCTGGTCCAGAACCCTCACCTGAGCCTCACTGACCTGAGCCTCACTACTGTAACATGTTTCAGACGCATTAAAATCCCCACGTATACTTGTTGAATTCGCATAAAGAACCCAAGTGTGTTCTATACCTACAATTTCTGTTGGCTCTCAGATCTCACCCGGAAAACACCTGCCAGCCTAGGACATGTGGCCAGACCCGCATCCCGAGGTGATGGATATGTTGCCAGATGAGGCCATCTGGGCACTTCTGGGTACCTGTTTACTTTTGCACAGGACATCCCCCAAGCTTGATGCCCTGTCAGGAGGCTGCTCGGGGAAGATAGATACTGATGAGAAATCTCAGCCCCCAAATTCATTTTTCAAAGAAGCCAAGCAAATCTGGTGATTTATCCTCTGTCACTCTGATCCCAGCATATGTTCCACATCAGGTAAGTGAGATAGAAGGGTTGGTTCAGCAAACATTAAGTTAAAAGAAACCCTGTCAGGCTTCCCCGCAAATAGCCGGCTTTTATTTAAAGCCACAGAGTAATTAATTACATTGAGTAAAAAGCCCAGGCTCTCTCCTGCACAACACCTCTCACATTCTCTCTGGAGAAGACGCTGTTCTCCCGGAGCCACAGCACACACGCCCACGCGAGCTTGGGCTCCTGTTGCCTCCTCGTTTTTCTCTTCTTGTCTGTAGCCTCTTCCTGCTCTTCTGTGACTCTGAATCCCTCCCTATCTTTCTCTGCCTCTCTCTGTCTCTCTGTCTCTCTCTTCTCTGTGCTTCCCACCCGCCTTCCCTCTCCGATCCCTTTCTATCTCCTCCTTTCTCTGTGACCCCTGATTCTGGTCCAAGAAGTACAGTCATCCCTTCCATACATGACACCGGGCTTCCATGAAGCCAGACTCAGCCCAGCTTCCCCCTCTGCTCAGGTGACTGATCTAGAACTTGTTTGCTCAATTCCAGCCAGCGATGAGTCTCCTCCTGAGGGTACAGATGGTGGCAGAGCACTTGGCTCTCACTCGAGTCTGCTTGATGCTAAGAAGGAAGTAGTATGGCGTGTCATTAGCTCATGAAACCCGCAGCACTGTCTGAATAAGAGAAAGTTATGATGACTGTAGTTCGCTTCCATAGTGACTATTGTGGTGGACAGATGGAAGGGAGGAAAGAAGGAAGAATGGAAGGACATAATCATTTCATTCATACACTCATTCAAGAAGCATTAGTAAGCACCTACTGTGTGATAACCTTGGTGTCAGACATTGGGAATATGGACCTAAAGTAAAATAATAAAGAGTCTGATTGTCAACAGTGCGATTGGCAAGATACACAGGAAAGCAGTCAGTACAACGCAGTGGGGGACGTGTTAGAAACAGTGAGTGCTCGGGATTCGCTAGGGCTCTACAAGGAGAGGACAGCGTGGCTGGGGTGGGGTAGGCAGGAAAGGTCACTAACATAGGCTTCCCGGTAGATGGTTCCGTACACGAGCAAGGTAGGAAAGAAAACAAATGTTTGGGGGCGACCGAATAGCCCTGTTCCCGGTCACAGAGGAACGAAGGGCGGAACCCTGCTAAGCACAGAGTACAGCTGAGATGCGGGCAGGAGTGGGAGACCGTGGGACGGGCAGCTTCCGGGGCTCAGGGCCAGGCCATGAGCCTTATAAACCTCACCAAGGAATTCAACTTTAGCGGATGGACGGCGGGAAGCAGCTAAACCCAGTGGAGCAAGGGAATGCCATGGTCCACCTTGCATTTTTAAAAATGTTTACAAAATCTTCACCTAAGGATATGTGTATTGATTTTATATATAGAGAGAGAAACATCGAAATGAGAGAGAAGCATCGATTGGTTGCCTCCCATATGCTCCTGGACTGGAGATCAAACCTGCAACCTGGGTTATGTGCCATGACCAGGAATCAAACTCATAAGCTTTTGGTGTATGGGACGTCGCTCTAACCAACTGAGCCACCCAGCCAGGGCCCATCTCTCATGTTTGATGAGTCACTCTGGCAGGTGTGTAGACCGGCTTATAGGTCTCTGATTCAGGTGGCTGGGGACACCCCTGAAATAAGAGGGGACACAGGCTCTCCCACAGTGGCAGGGATGGCACAGAGGGCAGCAGCACTGGTCGAGTGTCTGCTATGTCCAGGGCACTGGGCTGGAGGCCCTTACGTTCATCACCTCAGCTGTGTGTGCAGAAGCACATAAACAGTCGCACAGCCTGTCCTTCCAGCGCTGAGCACACACATCTGATGGACGGAGAAAGACCGAGAAGGTCTGTCCTTCTGCACTGCACTGCTGTGCATGGTCCCGAAACGGAATGGAAATGGCTTGTCTTGGCGTTTACATGGACACCCTGTGCCCTTCTGTCCAAGCTAACACAACATTCTCTGTACGCCGCTCTGGGGCCACACACGGGACAACTTCCTGGAGGGCAGTGAGCTGCTGCTTTCCCAAAGCCGTGAAGTAGGCAACTTCATACCAGCAATTTCTATTCTAGGGATTCCAATTAAGGAAAAATTAGGGATTTGTGCAACGATTCAGCTGAAAGGATAACTATTGCAGCATTGTTGTCATAGTGAAAACATAAAAGTAACACCAAGTGCAACAACTGAGGACTATTGTCATGCACTACAGCTCACTCAAGTGTACAATCACGTAGTTTGGAGCCCTCAGGTGCCGCGGTGCGAGGGTGCTCGCAAACAAGGAGAGACGTTCACACCGATTTCGCCCCCCTCCAAAGATGAAGTCTAAATAAAGATGAGTGATTGATATGCAAACACAGCTTCAAGACAAATCCCTGGCCTCCCTTGCACTAGCTTTCAATATATTTTTAAGTGACAGAGCAGGAAGCAGACAACAGACCAAGTAAGATCCCACTTTAATTAAAAAGAAAAATATGTGCATGTGAATTTCATGAACATATAGGCCGAGAAAGGGTGGCAAGCTACCTACTGAAATGTAGAGAGAGTTCCCCTCTTGACACTTGGCATTTGGTGCTGCTCACAAATGGCAGTGCTGATGTCCCCCAGGAAGCTGCGTGGGGCATCTGTCCTAACTTCCAGACCTCATGGAGGCCTCACAGGGTGCTGGTTCTCCCGGGTGACAGGCGAACCGCTCTAGGCCATGTGCAAAGACTAGGGCGCTGCTGGCCAAGGGTACATCCCGTCACCCATCACCCAGGGCTCATCTGAAAATGCTTCCTCTGAAGAACAGCAGCTGGCAGAAAGGGAAAAGGGCATGACATGATTCCCTCTGTTCTCTTTAAATTACCGCAGTTGTTTTTTAAAGACTTCATCTACTTATTTTTAGAGAGAGGGGAATGGAGGGAGAACGGGAGGGAGGGAAACATCGATGTGAGAGAGAAACATTGATCAGTCACCTCCTGTATGAGTCCTGAACCACGGACCAAGCCCCAAACCCAGGCATGTGCCCTGACCGGGAATCGAACCAGCAAAGTCTTGCTTTGCAGGACGACGCCCACGCAGGTCAGGGCTACCACAAAGTTTTATCAGTTGACTTCTGTTCCTCCAAATCCTTGGTTTGTCCCAGACAATTTTTCGGTTAAAGCAAGTATTTTTCCCACATTGAAGAAAGATGTCCTCTGCTGGGCCGAGTGAGGGCCTGTTAGTAGAGGACTCCAACTGTCAATGCCTGGGTTGACCCTAGAATTTGTTCACTGGGCATTGAAACCCGAGGCGGAACCAGCAAGACCACGTGTGTGCCAAGATGCACTGTCGTAGCCCTGCAGCATCACATTGGATCACACGGCACCCTGAGAAGTAAGTGTGTCTTTATTCAACCAACGGGAAACTGTGGCTTTGCTGCAGGTGCAGAGCCAGGACCCGAAACCCAGGTCTTTGCTGTCCCCACACTTGCTGCATGTCCTGGGCGACTCCTTCTGAGTCACACTTTTCCTTCTCACTGCCCTTCACTCCGCCCTCCTTGGAGAAGGAGCAGGGCCTGGGAGAGACCAGGGCTGCCCTGCAGTGTGTGTGGAAGACAAGGCCGGACTAGCTTCTAGAGGCCAGCCACGCTAGCAGAGACTCAGAGAGCCCTTGAAGTGAGGTGGGCCCACCCCGAGCCAGGCCTGCTTTCTGGGGACAGTGGCTGCCCCAGACGTCTTCCTTCTGACTTCAGGAGCCTGTCCCCTGGTGCCGGTCCCCCTGCACCTGTCCCTTGGCCCCCAAGAAGGGCTGCTGTCCACCAGACTCAGGCACCCACCTCCCCTGCACCACAGAGTCGGGCATCTTGAGGCAGCCTCCTCTCCGAGTTCTTTAGGGAAAAAGAACAGGGATGTGGTTGGTGTGGTGCACAAGATCTCCAAACTTGGCTTGAGAAGCAGGGAATTCAAACCCCAGCTCAGGTCCCTCCTCTATTAAAAGCAAACCATAGAATTGTTTATCCCCTCCAAGATCAGTGTTAGGCTTAAAAATAAAAATATAAAATTACATACGTGAAACATTTTTTCATACCTGGTACATGAAAGACAGTTTTTTACTAGGAACTGGTCCTTGAATACTTACTGTGCACCAGTAACAAGACTGGGCCCCAAGGACCCGGGTGAGCACGGCAGGCTCGGCGCTGCCTCCGCTGTCTAGAAAGGCAGGACCAGCGGGACCGGGCTGTCCCGGGGAGGAGAAAAGTGACACAGTCCCAGGACTCATACTTGCCTCTTGGTCAAGGCATTGCCGCTGCCCATGTTCCCTCCACGGAGTTGATGTGAACTCCTCACAGAGGTATCCACACTGCTGGGGAAGACCTGTAACTTGGTGCCGAGCTCAGTGGGACTGGGGAGGATTCCATTTGGCTGCCGGGAACCAGCTTCTGGCGCATCCATCTGAATTTTTGCATCGATTGGGTCCTTCAGTGAGCACATCTGGCAGACAGCTCCTTCTGCGTGCCTCCTGTGGCCTACGTGTGCTTTCCAGAACAACCGAGGCGATAGCAGTGATTTCTAAGAATGGGGAGCCATTCTGGGACCTGGACAGTGGGGTGTTTGTCGTTTGCACCCACTGCTGAGAAACATGCAAGCCTAGTGGACAACTGGTTTTCAATGGCATATTAAAAAGCTCTGTGCCCTGGCCAGGGTGTCTCAGTTGGTTGGAGCGTCATCCCGTAAACTGGAGGTTCATGGGTTCGATTCCCAGTCATAGCACATGACTGGGTTGCGGGTTTAGTCCTGATTAGGGAGCGTACAGGAGGCAACTGATCGATGTTTCCTCCCTCTCTCTCTCTCTCTCCTTCTCTTCTCCTCCCTCTAAAATCAGTAAGTATGTCCTGGGGAGAGGATTAAAAACAAAGAAGGAAAAGAAAAACTCTGTTACTCTCTTACTAAGATAGACCCCATTTAGGAGTTCTGGTGTCCAGCGGGAATGTTTCTGTGGTGCCATGGGGCAGAGCAGCTAACAGTGTCTGAGGTTTGTCACAGAGCAGCTGGGAGCAGGGACACACCTTCAAAAAATGAGCTGGGGACCCAGGAAGCCACCCTGCGGCAGGCGCTGCCTGTCAGCCTGGTTTCCACTGAGGATGCAGACCAGGCTGGCTCAGAAGATGGGTGGGCGTCTCTGAGAGAGCTCTGCCCTGGAGGACCCAGCCCCGCCCAGGGCTCAGCTGTCCAAACAGGCGTTTCTGCCACAAGAGCTGAAAGAACTTGCTGGGAGCCCATTGCGCCTCGCCCTGAGGGAGGCAGGGCTCGCACAAATGCAATGGTGGGGGTGGAGTGTGCAACCCAAACCCCCTCTCAGCCCCATGCACATACACAGGGCACCAGGCCTGGGTGCGGGCACAGGTAGAGTCCTGGGCACAGAGCCCAGAGCTCTGAGGACCAGAGCAGAATGTTATTATTGTAGTCAGTCCAGACCCCTTCCAGGCCCCCCAACCCTGCCTGTGTCTCTCAGGGCAAAGCCCAGCCCAAAGGCCACCGAGGCCCCACTCAGCTGCCCAGGGGACCTAATGGACAGGCTCTGGGCACCAGCCCTCACTGACAGAGCAGCTGTAGGCACAGACGCCAAGCTCCCTCAGCCTCCTCCTGCACGAGAGATATTCCTTCCTAGGGCTTGTTTTTACTGCTGGGTCAGGATTAGGACTTAAGTCCTTTGTCCCTAACATCCTCCGCTGCTCCCTATCCCTTCTTCATTTACTTAAGAAAGCTTTACTCTCTACTTCACATTGACATAAAGACTATATGCAAGAACCTGCATACAGATACCCAGCAGGCTCTGCCCATCACAAAGAAGCATTTGGTACCAGGGGCTCCACTTCCCCTTCCCGCCTTCCCTCCAGGCTTTGGTGTTTACTCCAGTACCCCAGGGCCCCTGGTCAGAAGCCCTACAGCCCTCTCCCTGGACTCACTCCTACCATCAAGACACTGGGGCAGAGAGGATGGGAGAGTAAAGCACGGACTAGAATGTGTCCGGCTGCCTGCAGCTTTGAAAAATCCCCACATAATGTAGAGTCACCAAAGCCACGCACTAAACACTCTCTGTCTCCCAGGGTCAGTGTTAGGGCCTGGGACAATGGAGATGGATAAGGCACGCAGGTCTCAGACTGCTAGGAGCTCAATGGAAAACACACATCTGCGCACATGTGCACACACACAGCCCGACACCCTTCCCATGGCAGAAGCCTGTTTTCTCCCTGCAAGGAGAGCTCTGAATGGCATTCCTTCCACATCTCTGCTGTGATGCAGATTCTGGACCCAACTTAGTTCTCACACCTTACTGGGCCTTGAATTTGACAGGGTTTCTCCAGAGAAACAGAACCAACAGGGTACGTGGATAGAGAGAGAGGGATTTGTTTTAAGGAACTGGCTCAAATGACGGTGGAGCCTGGAAGGTCCAAAGTCTGCGGGGTGGGGGGCAGGCGGAGGCCCAGGGCAGGGTCACAGTTCAAGCGCAGAGGCCGTCTGCAGGCTGAATTCCTTCTTGCTCAGGAGAAGTCAGCCTTTGTTCTACTGAGGCCTTAACCAGAGGGCGGAGGGCTTTACCCCAGGTCCGCCAACTCACTGCTCCTCTCCTCCAAAGACGCCTTCACAGAAACACCTGAGTGTGTTTGACCAACAAACTGGGCACCGTGGCCCAGCCAAGTTGCCACATACAATTAATCGTCACTGTCCTCAAAAGTCAAGAGGTTGAATGGCAGTGATTCTGACGAGTCCTTCATTCCCAGTACTTTGCGGTCTACTAGCTCTAAATAAGACACAGTCAGTTTCTTCCTTGTTGGAACTTTTAAAGAACCAAGATATTTCCCCCAAGATCCATGATGCCGCCAGCCCAGCTTACTCCAGGACAAACCTCGGGACACAACTGAGCCCGGTGGCCCAGGTCTGGCGGTCCTGAGAGCCACCTGGGGAACTTGCAGCCAAGCAGATTCCCGCCCTGGGAAGGTTCTGGCCGTTCACTGCGGCCTGGGCACTGGCGGCCCAGGCCCCAAAATCTATCGTGCAAGCAAGTAGCTACGTGTGACCTGGGAAGAAACACCCCCAGGCAGGAGAAAGACCCCCCAGGGGCTACTTTGTTAAGGAACCTGCGGGGGGCTTCATCACAGGTCCCTGTGGATGCACTTGGAGAAATGCTGGTCTGGCCTCTGAAGCTTCCCAGACTGAAGCGTGAGGTGGTGGGTGGGCGCAGAGGAGAGTGGTGCCATTCGAAAAGCGTCAGTGAGCAGCTTGCCACTCCCCTTTGCTCTTTTACCCACGCCCACCCGGGACTGCTTACCTGCCCCTCCCACCCTCAGCCCTGGGGGTGGAGCTGTGAGATCCGTCCTCCGGCCTGCACGCTGGTGCTTGCTGTTCTCTGTCCCAGAAGCGGACGCAGTGGCCTCTAGCTTGAGGCTCTGCTTTCCCAGAACGTGACCAGCAAGGAAATTACCCTTTCTCCTGAACTCCCTACCCAAAATCTTACCTTGTTTTTCTGTTTCAAATTTGTAGTGCCTCTTTTCTCCCAACTAATTCTTGGGGATTTCATCCAACCTGCTCTGGCAAGTTCAAGAGGCTAGGGAGGTAAGATCTGAGCCTTCAGTGGGAGCCTGCATTGGTCTGTCTGCCCAGAGAGTCTGCAGAGCCTTCTCGCTCTCCAGGCAGGTGGAGAGACCGTGGTTCCCCGAGAGAGCCCCTCCCCACCATCCTACACAGGAAGCAGGTGGAGAGAAAGAGGTTTAGGGAGGCAGGACTACCTCTGAGGGTATTAGCATAGAATTAAGGCAAGAGGGCGCTGTTTTCCACCGATGGCTGTCCACAAAGGAGTTGGAGAGACGGGTCTGGGACCTTTGATTCGGGGGTAAAAAGCCACGTCTATCCCGAGGGTCAGCCTGCACCAAATCTATAGCTTCACGTGAAAATGTCTTTTAATAAAGATATCGATTGACCACCAGATGATCCTTCATTGGTCACTCCTAATGATTCACAGCCACGGAGGAAACCAGTCATTGACTCAGCAAATATTGTTCAACTGCCCACAGACGTCGAGACAGGCACGGCAGCACAGTGCTGAATGGGAAGGACAGTGATGCCCTGCCTGGGAAAAGCCTGCAACGGAGCCAAGAAAAGAGGCAAACAAATAATTAGACCAGCAGATAATGAGTAACTGTGCAAACTCGGTGAGGAAGAAGTGCAGGGAGTATCACAGAGTGGGAGAAGGCGTGGGCTCCCTAACCAGGCACTTCAAAGTTCAAGTCTCTTTTCTGCTAAATGGCCTCAAGCAAGTCATTTAACCTTTTAAAACCTCAGTTTTCTCATCTGTTGAAAAAATAATAAAACAAGGGGGTAAAGCGCCTTTGCTTGCCAGGTTGGTTAAGGATGACCAAGATGAGGAGAATGAAAGCAGTTCACAGGAGACTCGGTGCATGACACTCGGTGGTAAGTGTTAGTTCCTCTTTCTGCCCCTTCGGCCTGCAGATGGAGCCTGTCGTCAGTTCCCTTCGCTGCCTGGGATGACATGCACAGCCAGGGCCAGAGCTTCCAGAAGAAGCCAGCATGAGCCCTCCTCAAACCCCCTGTTGGAGGGAAAGCCCCAAGGGAGGCAGAGGAAAGTCGGGGGACCCTCTCCCGTTTGGCACAACTGGGCAGAAATATCGGGTCATTCAAAACCTGTGCATAACAGGCCATCTCCGTAATTACTTGTAACAAGAGGCATGATGTACTTTGCCTTTCGTTTTATAACCATCAAGGCATTTTTAAAAAGGTTCTGCTAATTGCCATTTGTAGACCATTATTATCTATTCAGAATCCCCTGGCACAAATGAATCACACCATATGTGGTGTCTGAGCTTGCTCAACCCACTCCCTGACCCCAAATGCCGCTGCCACTGTGGTGACAGGGTGAGAAAATGACTGACTGGCAGGGGAGGGCAGAGGTTTGGCGAACCTGTTGGAAGACTCTCTGGGTGTCTAGAGGCCAGGGGAAATCAATTTATGGTCTCTTTGGGGCATAGTTAAGGCAAGAGCAGAGAAAGGAAGTAAATGGGTGGATTCTGCTCGCAACTGGAGAAGCAAGGAAAAGGGGCCCTTGGTGGGTAGGCAGAAGGGTCCCACTGCCCGCACCTGACATGGGCTTCCCGGCGACTTGCTCAACCTCTGTTCCAAGCTGAGCCTCAGTTATTCAGACTTGGCGACTTCCCCCCGGGGAATTTGGGAGAGAAGGAAGCTAGACACGCCTAGACAGAGTCTAACCAGGACTTTTCAGTGGGATCTGCAAATCCTCCCATAGAGGGCGCTGGAGAAGCCATGATAACCAGCAGCTGATTCCTAGAGCTTTAGCTCCGTGCCCAGCACTCTGCCAACTCACCCCTGCCAGGCATATATTATTACCCTCATTTTAGAAAGGAGGAACCAAGGCTCAGTCAAGGAAGCCAAGTCCATTGCCAAGATCAGTTTGTCAGAGTCAATACTGAGACCCACATCTCCTGGTCCCAGAGCCCCAGGGCGGGAGACCATGTATTTCTTCTGCCTCTGCCCTGGGAGCTGTAGCATCTGAGCTCACCAGAGATAAACGTCTACTTTCTGACCCTTTGCAGGGTCTTGCATGAAGCAGAATATTCAAGAGACATTTAATTAAAAGTTGCTAAATGAAGGAAGGAAAGAACTAGGGGATTGAGAAGCCTGTCCATGCATTCCAATAGTAACTGGAAATATGCAAAATGCATGACTGTCACATGAAAGTCAACGCCTGTCCTTCTCATAAACTGCCTGTGCCGGTGTTCTAGTGGAGAGAGGAAAGGGTCACAAGGCGTTCACTGCCATGAGCGACCCTTCTGGAGGACGGCATCTTTCTAGTCCTGTCTCGTGTTGACTTGAGCAGATATTGCAGGATTTGTGTCAGTTGGGACTCTATCATCAAAATTCCATCCACCTTTCAAGATTTGCTTTTCTGACTACACTGGCCCTTATCGAATCTATTAAGCCTGTATCGTGTTCTGAGCCCATCACCAGGAGAGACACGAGCAAGCACGTGACAGCAGTGTATTAGACTTTGTGCGATAGTGGAAGTGGGAAGCGTAGGCGCAAGGGAAAGGAGTCATTGGCGGGAGACGGGGCCTGCAGGAAGGTCAGGGAAGGCGTCACAGAGGATACCTGAGTTCCGTCTCAAAGACTCTGCAGGAGACGATGCAGAGAGAGATCCCGCGGGACAGCCTATGCAGAGAGAGGCTTAGAAATGGACATTTTGGAAGCGACAAGCATTCGTCATTTTAAAAGATTTTGAAACACAAAGCAGATCACATTAGTTCTCTGCCTAAAATATCTCCCTGGCTCCCACAGACATGGAAAGCAATCCTGATGCCTTGCCAGGGCTGGCCTGGCCCGCCACCCTCTGGCCCCAACTTCTCCTCAGACATCACTATGCCACTTTTCCCCCAGGCTCCTGAGGGTCCATCCTACTTTCTCTCCCTGAAGGATACCCAGCTCATTCCCACCTCAGGACCTGCACACTTGCTGTTCCGTCCCCCTGGAACTCTCAGCCCCCAGCTCCCTCCTCCCCGCCACCACCGTTTTGAAGAGAAGACTTTCGTGCTCAGATGTCACATCCTTCAAGAGTCCATCCCATCCAAAGTAATCTTCCAGGCTTCCTACTGTCACACATTATGCTGCTTTGCTTTCTCTTCACTTTTCTCTACTCAAGTCTATTATGGTTTTATTTCTTTACTTTATACTCATATTGTCTGTCTCTTCCAAACATACGAAACCATACGTGCATGAGATCCTCCACCTACCTGACTGATTCACATGCATCCCCAGAGACTTGGGACACACGGTGCCTACATGTAACAAGCACTCAGTATCTGTGAGATAAGTGGATGGCTGGCTGGCTGGGTGGACGGATGGAATAAATGAATGACAGTCATGGAATAAGGCTGCAATGAGGAACCATAAAGTTTTAAGGTGGAGAGATGATCAGGGAACTTTGGGTGTCATACAGATTATTCGGACTTCATTCTATCGCTGGTGGGGAACCAGGAAACTACCGTTCTCACCAGGTAACATCCTCATCTCTTGCCTTGCATTCGCTTACGAGAATTTCCTCCTCCTGAACCTTATCTCACCCAGGTAGTTTCTAGCCACATAGTATTAGCAATGTCTGCAGAGAATTCTACAGTCTTTGAACACTCATCATTTTACTGGGTTCTTATGGGCAAGTTTCCTCTCTTAAGCCTGACTAGTACTAGGCCGAACGTATAGTAGGTTCTGAAGAAACATCTGTTGGCTGATTGAATGTCTGATGCAGGACTTTGAACAAGTAGAAAAAGGAAACTAAAACCGAGTGACAAGTGCTGGCGAGGATGCGGAGAGAAAAGGACACTTGTGCACCGTCGGCGGGAATGTAAATCGGTGCAGCGACTGTGGAAAACACTAGGAGATTTCCTCAAAAGATCAAAAATAGAATTCCCCATAGGATCTAACAATTTCACTTCTGGGTATTTATCTGAAGGAAACAAAAAGCACTCATTCGAAAAAATGCCGGCATCCCTATGTTCATTGCAGCTTATTATAGCCACGACATGGAAACAATCTGAACGTCCACAAAAGAAGGCTCCGTGGCCACAGCTGAAGCAGGAGCTCAGCGGGGCTCCCTCTGGTCCTTGCAGCCTGATCACTAATGACATGAGCTCTGCTTCTCGCCCCAAGAATGCCACCAGTCCCCTCCTGTAAGATTTCATAGAAAATACCCTTGACCTTTCCAGGAGGTTCTTTGACTTGCAGGCTGGGTGCCTGGTAGCAAACGCAGAGAAGAGGCTGATTCTAGGCTTGCCATCGCTTCCTGTGTCCTAGTGTGCGTCACTGGTCCCTCTGTCACCCCATGGGAACGTGATATTCCAAGGAAAAGCCACCACTTCCGTCGGTACACTTCTAGCCTTGCTCCTAAACGTCCACCCTCAGCAGGGGCTGTGAGGACACATCTCTGTCTCATTAAACTATCCTGTTTATCTCCTACCGAGTATGTCCCATACCCACGAAGCCACACCTGCATCCCCTGCTCTATGCAAAGCCTTCAGTCTATGTGCCTGGACCAGTCCCTGGGGGCCAGATAGGACTAGTGCCCTGTCGTGGAGCCCAGCTCTCAGTGCCTCAGTTTGCCCAGATGCCAGATGGAGCACTCTCTTACCTCCACAAGGGAGTCCTAGGGACTAATTACTGTTAGCAAATCACTTTAATTATCATAATTATCAACAGCACTTTATGATCCCCAGTCAGAAAGATGATCATTAAGTTCTGCAACACCCTCCTCCCGCTGCCTAAGGCAAAGTTAATTCTGCAATTGCCTGCTGAGCTTATGAAACCCCAGCAAACAGAGTCCGTGAACACGTCCCGTTTGGGGAAATGGTAACGGAATGAGGCGGCCGGCTCCACGGTGAGGCACAATAATCTTTTTTGGACGGTTCCCCAAGACCCAGGCGATGCCGTCCCCTCCCCCTGAAAACTCCTTCGCTGTGTTGGGGATGTATGGTTTGCACTTGCTTTTCTTTTTAATGGAATAAAAGAAAGTGAAAGAGGAACCACGTGACCTGTTAGGTGGAAAAAAGAAACAGAAAGCAAAATAGCAAGAGGTTTTAACCCTGCCCCCCGCCTCCCAATTTTCTCCTTCCCATGTGGGAGTGAGCGTGCTCATCCTGCAGTGCTGCCAGTGCCGTAATGGGTTTGGCAGGCCCACAGCACAGCGCCAAGTCTGTCAGGACCAGATGACGTGCTGTCTGTTACGGTCCCCCCACTGTTCTCCGCCAGCCAAGGGTCAGGGAGACAGGAAGGAAGTGAGGGGAGGGGGTGCGGGGAGAGGTTACCCCGGGTAGTCCAGGCATCCCAGGACATGATCGTTGTAACCCACTCACCACAGTCGGTGCCACCCCTGGAAGACTGGCAAATGTAAAGGGCCATGGACATTGGGAGTAAACAGCAAAGCAAGGAGGTGAATTTACTCCACGGAGAGCATTCGTCCACCGTGGCCAGGCACAGAGTGCTGACGATGGATTCTGTCCACACAAACTTACAACAGAAATGACAGAGCACTGCGTTATGGGGCTTGGCGGGGGGTGCTTCCTCATCCAGGTAGCAAACTTTCAAAGAGAAAAGAAAGGGGGAAATGGTGAACTTGAACCTAGCTATAGGAGTACCTGGCTATAGTCACTTCCTCGCCTCCCAGCTAGGCCGCAGGAGCCAGGTGGGACTCGTGGCCCTGAGAAATGACACAGCGTTTACTCTCCTGTCGGAAGCCAACTTTGCGGCCTTGCCGCTCCCTCTAAGACTGCCTGACTCCCTTTGCCTGATGTCTGGCCTCCGTGAAGGGAGACAGTGAAGAAAGTTTCAGTAGTGCCCTCTCTCTGGAACACCAAGGAAAGGGGCTTTCTTAGATAAAAAGAACTGTAGAAATGAACCACAGTGACCCAGCAATGATCAGAAGAGGGTTTATTCCACAGCTGAATGCTGGGGCCACCGCCGGTTGAAAGCCAGCTTCACAAGCATCTGGGATGAGGGAGATTCCAGGACGTGGCTCCGAGGGTGGGTTAGCAGCCGCAGGAAAGGGCTCGCGCGCTTTAGGATGCCCCTGCTGGTCTTCTCGGGCCCTGGGCAGCGTGGGCCTTGTCTCTGCTCCAACTGTCTGCTGTTGAGCAGGGGAAACGCTGGTAAGAGAGCAGAAAAGGACACGGGCGCTGAGTTCTATGGGATGTTAGTAAGCAGATAAATTTGTAGATGAACTTGAAAACAACTGTGTTAAGATTTCAGCCCTAGAAGGTCATCCGTCCTCACAGTTTCCATTTTACAGATGGAAAAACTGATTCCTCACCAGAAAAAAGAGTTTGCAGAACCCATGGTGTGTGCTCGGGCCAGGGCATCTGATGGCCGCCAGGGGCTTCGCAGTATCAGGCTGAGGCCACAGAAGCTTGAAGATCCTAGATACTTTTTATTAACTTCTGGTCTTATGAACAATTTCTTGCTTCCACCCAGGGATGCCGTGACTGTCCCCAGTGTGCCAGGTCTAAGCTGATGCCATATACTTTACCACCTGCATACCACTCATTTGCATTCCAGAATTCTTCAAACTAGAGTGGGGAACTCTTGTCTGGACAGGAAGAGCTTAGGTATTGATGGGGTGATACTTAGATGACACATTGAATAGGGCCAGGCCAGGATCCGGGCCAGGTCTAAAGGGAAGTGACCCCTTTGAGTCCCAAAGGACCATGGAAAGAACCATGTTCTTGGGGCCCCAGAGGCTGCTAGAACAAGCCCAAAGCAGCTAAGTAGTATATTCTACTCGTGTATGAAATAACTTGCAAAACCAGCATTCAGGGCCTACACTTCCAGAGAAAGACAGAGAGAAGGAGAGAGAGGGAGAGAGCTAGCAAAACATCACCTAAACTAAGTATCATAAACTGTGTGTGGAAATGCTTCAGGGACTGACATCCAGCTGCCATTGGCTCACAGGGGGCTGACAGGAGCCTCCTAAGGCAGTGGGGTACCACAGAGAAGGAGGAGGGTATCGAATGGGTATGAAAGAAAGTCCTCAAGACCTCTGGCAGAAGTGCATCTGCAGAGAGCAAATGCAGGGACCACACAGCCTGCGTCCACACGGCCACCTATGTGCAGGCCAGGAATCAGTGACTCCCACCTACGGCAGAAGAGAAGGCATAGCCCAGTCACCTTCTCCCGTCTATATCTAGCTGAGAGAGAGGTGGCGAGAGGCGGGACGCATGACAGAACTGATATTTGCCAAGACCATCAGCATTGCGGCTGTCAGCCCATTGACCAGAATGACCTGCTGTCTCATGCTTTCCGTGAGGAAACTGAGTTATGTTTCATTTTGCTCCAGGGTTATGTGGGCAAGTGGGTTAGACAGGGGAAAAGTGAGCATTTTATTCATTCTGATCTGAATCTTTTTTAAAACTCAAATGCCATGCATGATCTTCCCCTTAATTAGAGCTTCTGAAATATCACTGGGCATGCGGGCAACCCCACCTTTCCTTGCCCTCTGCAAAGAGGGATGGTGGGAGACCTTTGCTGGGGAAGGGGGTAGTACAAAGTTGTAGGAAGAAAAGAGGAAGGGGAAAAGAGGAGGGATTCAGGGCCGGAAGGTAAGAGAGTTGGGATGTCAGCTGGAAACTAAGCAGGGTACTTAATCAAGGCTGATGTGTTCAGAGGAGAGAAGGAACGAGTAGGAGCGAACGGGGACCTGGAATTCACTGGGTGCCCACTCTGTGCTGTGTGTTTTAGAAACACTCCCTCCCCCACTTTGCACACAGAGGGGTGGGGAGAGTCCACCATCCCGATTATTCAAGTGAGGAAATGGAAGCTCAAAAGCTGAGAAGCTCACTCAAGGTCGTACATCCAGAATGGGGGAGAGTAGGCTTCAGACCTGTACCGGTAGGACCACTGCTCACTCCCTGCTGAACCCCTCCTATACTTTGCCCTCTCAGCCCGGGCACATCTCTTGAGTAACTTTAAGGCAATTCTCACAGATTCCATGAGTGTGTTGTGTGGCTCCAGAGAGACCACAGTCCTCAAGAGAAGGCCCCTGTTGTCTGTCACCTCTGCAGTGCCTGTCACCCCCTCCCCCTATGTCTTCCCCCACCCTCCTGCCTCCCCAGCAGACCCTGCACAGTGCTGAGCACTGATGGGAGGTGAGTGCAGCTGTTCTGCCCAACTCTTGGCCCAGACATGGACCTCCCCGAGGTCATTTGCTTCACGTATTGAAGATGACACAGCAGCCACAGGCTGCTCATGGAATTGTCACATCACAGAATGCAGCATTTGGAAGGAATTCTAGAGATCCTCTGGCCGATTCGCCTCCTTTGGCTCCAGAAGGAAGAGAGTTAGTTGTTCAAGATCGCCCAGCTGGTGAATGGCTCAGCCAGAATCAGCTCCTGAACTCAGCCCAGCACTCGATCCTCTCTGCCAGGAGGAGAGCAGTGTGTTTGGGAGTTGGGGGTCGTTCTCCAAAGCTCCTGCCCCTCTCCTCCGACTATGTCATGCTTGCAAGCTTGGTTCCCACAGGCCGTCAGTGTGTGTGGCTCTGCGGGAGTGTCTCCAGGGCTGTTAGCCACAACCAAAGGGAAGCGAAGAAGCAGAGGAGGAATTCAGGCCCAGCACAGGCCGGAGTTATGTGGCAAAGACGGCCCCATAACTCAGAGGAGTGTTGTCCCAGCTCCTACTTAGCTTTGGTCACAGAAAGCAGGCCCAGCAGGTTAGTGAAGGAGACCACGGCAGGGACCCCCACTCTCAGGCCCTCCACGGAAGATCTCCAGAGCAGAGGTCACCATTTAGGACCATATGACAAAGGCCCAACTTAACAAAGTTGTCAACCAGAAGAGAGCTCCCTCCTCCGTCGTAGCCAGCCGGGGAATGGGCAGGAGGGCTTGACTCCCACATCTGGTCCACCGTGGCGGCTCCAGCTCCCTTAGTCGTGCCCAGATTCCGGTTCATGGAAGCACTTCTCTTTTTCTTTTAAAAGCACATTCCGGAAGTCATGCCCACCTCTTCTGCTCACACCCCATTGGCCAGTACTTAGTCACATAGCGGCTAGGGAGCCTGGGGAATGTGGGCTTATTTCGGGCGGCCTTATTTTCCACTAATACTTAAGGTGTCCTTTAGTAACCGCTAACGAGCAAAGAATGGATATTAGAGAACAGCTAGTCATCTCCATCTAGCGAACACTACCTCTACAAACATTGCCCGTCTGCTTTAGCAACCCCACGCGACCCCGTCCCCAGCCAGGGGCCCTGCTGCGGGACACAGCTCTCTCCAGGGCATCCGCGCAAGGGAAGGCGAGTCAGGCAAGATGAACAACCAGGAGACCCAAGCTCAATCCAATTACGGGAAATTCAGAACTCAGTATCAGAAAATGAGATTGAAAGCAGGGAGCTACCTCTTGGGGAGGCTCCCCAAGAGATTTTATAGGAAAGAAGATAAAGCCAAAAAGAAACAGCACAGATTGTAACTCTGCTCTAGGCCCCAAGGACTGAGTGGGGTGCCACGGGTCTCCCTCATAAGATCGGGTGGTACACAGAAACCAGTTAGTAATTACATTTCTATAAGATGAGGTAGCATTAAGGGTAACTGTGTCCTACAGTAATAACAGTATAACCCTGTACTGTGCTCTGTGAGTTAGGCTTGTGTTTACTTTCCACATCCTCTTCTCTTGACACTTACATTGAATAATCAATGGTAAACCTCCCCTTGAAGGACAAAGGAGCAGAGGGAGGGCCTGGGTGGTCCTGCTGCTGGAGGAAGCGGGAGGAATGGACTCTAGACACTGTCCTCTGTTGGTGCCGAGCAAGCGAGTCAGCATACACCGCAGACGTCAGTGCGTAAGACTCTCCAATGAGCCTCCCGGGAGGCCTGTCAGCAGCCCTGGCCCGGGCAGAGCGTGGGGGGCTGACAGGCAGATTAGTGTTCCATTCCCTTTAGGGCTTGCATGACCCTGAGCCCCAGTCAACCCCATTTCTGCCCAGTTTCCATCCTTCCCCAGCTGGTCCGGACAGGGGTTCCAAGCCCTGGCAGAGTCTTCAGAAGAGGGGGGCAGTGGAGAGAGTGGGCCACCCTGTGCCCATTCCCTGGCCCAGCATCAGGGCACGTGCAGAGGACGTGCCCTTCAGCTCCTCACGTCCATGACATGGACGACAGAACAGAGACTTCCCTACCACGCCAGACACGGGTAATCTACTCCGTTAATAGTAATCCCTACAATGTATACAGCTCTTCCCAGTTTAAAAGGCGCTTTCACACCCGTTGTTTCCTTTACTCCTCGGGGCAGCCCTACCAGTAGGGATGAGCGTCCCCGTCGTGTTGGTGACGAAGCAGAGGCTCAGAGGTGGAAGTAGCTGGCCCAAGGTCACAGACCTAGTAGGTGACGGAGCTAAAACTAGACTCAGGATGGTCTAACTTTGAGTCCCAGACTTTTCTAGTGTCTCTCAATGACCCCCCAATTCCCAGAGGGTCCTGAAAAGAGCACGAACACCTACCTACGTGCTACGCTGTGACAGTGCCCCTGTGTGGCACTGATTCCTCCGGCGGCGGCTCAGGCTCCTCGGGAGCAGGCACTGACTCTCAGGTGCCTCTTTGGATCCCTCCAGCCTCAAGCTCGAGACTGAACACGAAGGAGGTTCTCAAAAATAAGAGGCATAGTTGTTACGGCCTGCAGAAATGCCAACTCTAAGAACGTGCTTGCTGGAAGGTAATATCGTGAGGGACCCAGCTGCCAGCAGGACGTGAGCACAGCGCAGGTAGCTGGGCGGGGTGAGCGCCCACTCTCCCTGAGAGTCCCCACCTCTCCTCCCGCTGTTAGAGCTCTGCGTGAAACCGATTCGATGATCGGACTGCTCAGTGGGGGTGCAATGAACAATCAATAGGAGCCGTGAGTTAGCACATTTTAGCATGGAGACCCAGGCAGGGCTAGAGAAGAAAAGAGAATCTCAAGATTGTCAGAACTGTTCCTGGCACATCCGAAACATCTAATAAATATTTGCAGTTGAATGAGTCACAAGGGCAGAAGCTGTTAGGGACGAGGAGAACGGTGCTGCGTAGAAACCCGAGGCCCGTGAAATCTCAGAGGTCTCTCTGTCTACACACGGGCCCCAAGGTAGGGCTGGCGGCGGCGTAGGGCGCCTGAGGACTCCAGGCCTGTGCTCAGGCTTGCGGAGCTGGAATCACATAGTTCCCGCTCCTTCTCCATCACGGTCATTCTTCTCTGAAAACAGCTCGTCCTGTCTTCCTCCAGACGTATTTCCCGGCCCCAAAGAGAATTGAATCCGCATCATGCTTCGCTTTGAGAGACTGTGCTGATAATGGCAGTTTTTGAGCAAAGCATTATTTCTTTATAGTCTGAATGGAAAGGTATATAAAATGTTAAGTATGTTTTTATGTACAATGCTTACAGTGGGGCTTCTTTATGTGATAGAAGTACCATCTCTAACAGTGTGTTTGTGGATACAGCTAATGAGCTTTTCCTTTTGGAAAATCCTCTTTAAAATCTGGCCATCCTCCCTGCTGGCACCACAATGTATTGTCTGCTCCTGATTGATTGCCGAAGATTTTTCTCTGATCGCTCACCTCCGTCAGTAAAAGTTTTAGCGTACACCCAGAATACATAGATGCCTTTCCATGCAAATTATATATACACACCCCAATTCTAAGGGGCAGTAGGTATTAAAAACCATACTCACAAAGTGGACACTATAGAATTAAGAGGTAAAACGCTTTCTTCCTGCACCCAAAAGGTTAAATGACTTCCTGGTTTACATAAGGCAGCACCCACTGCATGCAAAGGAAATGTAATCACAGAAGCATTTCCAGGTTGTTTTCGTTGGTAGCTGCTGTTTTCCAAATCAGCACTCAAACTCCTCTTCCTAAGAGGTCCCATTCCATTTTGTAAGGGTTAAAAAAAATAACAACGTGCCACACTTCCTATCGGCCAAAGCTTTTTCTGCCACAGAAGCAGTTTTGAGGGAGAAATTGTCATCTAGCCCCACGGTTATGCAAATGCGGTAGTTATTTCTGACATGGGTAAATAATAGTTCTGCATGCCCTGACACTGTTTCCTTGCCTTTTCAGGCAGGGTCTCAAGTCATCGTGTAGATGTTCAGAAGCGATTAGCATCTGGGGGCTGTGGCAAGCAATTTGTGCGGTGCTTCCCCTCCATCTTCTCCTTTGAAAAGGTGATTAGCACTTTGGGGATGGGGGAAGGAATGTTGAACAAATTGCCTCTCTGATCAAGGCAAATCAGGCTGTCTGATGGCATGATTGGCTGATGTTCGGATGCAGCCCAGACCCTGGCTGTCCCGAGTTCACTTTAGGATTAATGAAGGCTGCCTGTATCCGGAATTCATCTAACTTCTCTTCAAATGGTATGAAAATAACTGCCCCTCAAAATAGAATTACTACAAATTATTTGATGCGGAACAAAAATAGAATGAAAATATCCATGTGACACCGGTGATACAACAAGCAGAGTACGGTAATAAAAATCTTTAAAAGACTGCAAGACAGCATTTCCAGCCCACTCTAAAATTAGCTAATTGAGAAAGATTCCTGTATGCTAATGCTCCTAATTGCCTGGGCAGCTTCATAAAAAAGTCAGGTCGTTACTGGCTAGTACTTTGGGAGCCTTAATAGCCCAAGCCAGGAGCCCGGTTAAATAATGTCGCAGCGGGAACCCTGGTGCCTCCCTGCAAGGATGTACTAGAAGTTTTTCTGGCTAATTAGTGAATCACAGCCATTATGTAAATGAGCTCCTCCTGATTGGTAACAGCTTCTGTCTTTCCCCACCACCCATGCAAATGAGGCCAACTGAATGGTTGTTTGTAGTCCAGGGCAGACTAAGAGAATAATAAAATTTTAGAGCCAATCTCCTCTAGGGATCACAGGATCTGCTTTCTCAATTATAGAGGAGGAAACTGAGTCTTCCAAGGCTAGCATCCTAGAGTTCCTTAGTGAGCTGGTGGGGAAAACCAGGCTTTACTCCAGGCGTTTAAACTTCTTATAGACTCTTTTTTCCTGCCTTTCATTTTAATTTCATCTTGTAAATTTGGGGGTTCTGCACACCATGAGACCCTATTATAACAGCAGTGAAACTAAGGTTGATATAATGAAGGATCATCAGATCAAGGATCCAAAAGACCTTTGGGGGACTCTGAAACCACCAGAGGGACACACTGCCATTTGGTGAGTCCGGAGCTTTTTCCCATTAGAAAATCCCTGTGCCTTCTAACACCATCAGACGTGACCTTCATGAGCCCTTCAAACACCTTCCTCCCATTAGGAAACACCCAAGGTCTTCCTTTATTCCCCCAGAGCTCTGAGCCAAGGCCAATGGCTTCAGTCATAGCAAACCTGGGTTATGAAACCTGTGCACTTCTGCATTGTTGGGGTGTTTTTTTCTTTTCTTTACTTTCCTTCTTTTTCCAATTCCTTTGTAATCATCTCAAAGCCAAGTGCTCATTTCCACCAGAACTTTAAACATTGTGCCTTTATGTAGCAGAGCTTTTAATTTTCCTCCCTAACAGAAGTGATTGTTTATGTTGTAAATGCCACATTAGTCCCCATGAAATGGAGATGGAATTGATTTTCATTTCAGAGATTTCACAGCTTGCCCCAGAACTTTATGCTTGATTGCCAATGCTCAGAAATGCATGGGCTTCCATGAGGTGCAGAAACGATGTGAGTAACAGCATATAAAGATGTGGGAACCAGAGCCGCGTTAAGTAGGAGGCAGGCCCCTGTGTCTGTAGCCGTGTCTGGCCAGGCACCCAAGAAACCAATGCCCTGAGTACACACGCACCTGCAAGAAGCAGACCACAACGCCACCAACTCTCCCTGCTAGAAAGTTCTGGAAGACTTATTCTTTGAGCCCTTCTTTCAGCAAGCTTCCCAGAGCACCTGCCCAGATCCGCTTAGGCACCAGAGCACCAACAGGAGGAGAAGCATGTGCCTTGCAAAGCTTCTCACCTAACTGGGGAGAGACAGCACAGGATGCTACCGGGGAATTCGGCAGGGACATGCGCATGCTGAATTTGGGGTCCACACTACTGCTCAAAGCCAAGGAAGGGGAAAGCTGCCCAGGCAAGCCAGGAATGGAGGGCAGAGTTCAGCTTGACCGAAAGGACAGGTTTGATTTCTGCCTTGTCTCCCGAACCGTCTGCAGAGCTGCAGCCCTTCCTCCTTGGGGAACCTGTTGCATTTAGCAACTGAAGCCAAGGTGACAGATGGCTTCCCTCTCTTCCAGGGATGTGAGATAGGGCCACAGCCTTCCACGGGCTTGGCCCGACACTCCATCTGTCCGGGTCGCAGTCAGCTGTCAGCCTGACCCTCCAGAGGGCTGCCTTGGGGACTGGCCATACTTCCCCAGAAGGCCCTTCCTCTTCCAGAACGCCTCCCATGCTGGAGTTTTGAAAACTCAGTTGGCATTCAGTGTAATCCATGAAGACACTCACTCTCCATCTGTGGACCGTGCGTTAAATGTGGCTGTTTTCAAGGGCTCCCATTCAAACATAGGGTGGGAAGGACATCACCACAGCACAAGATTTTCATGGCAGTGTTGGGGTGAAGTGGGCCACTGGCCCACATCAGGGGGACCTGAATTTGACTGAGTATCCTCATGGTTACTATCAACATTCCATTTAATTAGGTCTAGCTCCATCAAGTTATAAATATGTATACATTAATGGGAACAATATGAGCTTTATTGGCCAAAGACATAATTGGTGATTAAAACAGCAATCTCCTAATATGTCTAAAACTGCCATCTCAAATTAACGACAGAGTATGCAAGAGCCCCAATTCCATGGCTAGTCCTTTAGCAAAACTTGCCTTTATGTCAAGATAATAACTGGTTGTGATTTAATATTCCTGAATGAGGTGCCAACATTGGATGTGGGCTCGTCAAAGCTGGAGAGGGGCTTTCTCTCTCTCCCTGTCTGTCCAGCTCTCTGTTCATCTGTCTGTCTGTCTCTCTCTCTCCCTTGATGAATGGCAGATGATGAGCACACATGTGTGGTAGGAGTAAGGGGTATAAAAAGTACCAAAAATAAGGAGCAGGGAGAAGGGTGACTTGAAGCCGTTAGGGAGACACGGTGTGGGGGCTGGGGGCATAGGTGCTCAGGGAAGTCTCAGTACGCAGCCCCTTCCCTGTTGTAGGCCTTCCTGTTCTTCTCTGTGCTCTCTCTCTCTCTCTCTCTCTCTCTCTCTCTCTCTCTCTCTCTCTGTCTCTCCCTTTCCGGTGTGTTTCTCTTTCAAAGAGAGCGCGAGGAGGTGGCTTTATCAAGTGTAGTTCTCACTTTGCATCGAAGAGCAGTATTGATTTTCCACCCATGACTGCTGAAAATTAGCATTTCTTCATGAAGCAAGGTGTTTTCTTGTCATGTCGCTTATCTTTTTAAAGATTATTACCTGCCCTTCAGGACTTCTCGCTAAAATCGTAATGACCTCTGCCACCCACCGCAGTGCACACGGGATCATGAGGGGACCGCCCGCAGGTTCTGAGGGCAACTGAGGGCCTCGGGCTGGAATAGATTTTTTTCCCTCTGGTTACTTAGTGCCCTATCTTTGGGCCCCGGGCTTATCGACTTACTACTAATTTTCTTGTCAGGATAATTCTTCCAATCAAGATTTAAAACAAACTAGAAGTTTACTAAAGTGCTGGAGATTAAAGCCTAATGCTTTTTTTAATTATTATTGTTTGATTGAGATACTCTTATCTGTGTTCTTTGGGCCCCATGGAAGCTCGGCACACACCTTCCTTAAAGGGCCAGGCTTGTGGGTTTCAAGCAAACACTTGTTCATGGGTCCCTCGCCTGCTGTGCACCTGCTGACTGGGAGGGACTCAACGATTCCCACTGCATCGGCTTTCAGGAAGCTACTCGGTGCGGTTTTCTTCCACGTCTTGATGGTAAAAGACACCAATCATTTCCTAAGGGATGACCTGGGGTGACCTACATTTTCGGAAACAATTGGATTCACCGTCATCTCCTCCTTCCAACCTGTAGACCCGAAGCCTTTGTAGAGAACGCACTCAGAGCAGAGCAACTGAGAAAGGCAGACAACTCAGGGAGGACGCAGCACAGTCACCTGACACCACTAAACACGCAGAGCCCCATGATGTTAAAGGTGGGCTTTTTAATTGACCTCTTACACCCATTCTCTGCCTGTCTGATGATGCTGATCCCCTTTGCCAGTGTCCAGGGTACAGCCCTTAAGCCACGGAGACTTTGCCCATCTCCTTCTGATAGTTTCTGTCCGTGTTAACCATCACCATCAACGGGAAGCTCTCCACCTCCACACCCAGCCCAGCTGCATGGTCCAAGGCGAAGACCAGAGGCAGACATGCCGAAGGCATCAAGGTAGAGGGGCAGGTTCTGGGGATGCTGTTTTCAACACCAAACATCTTTATTTTCCCTCAAGTTTTTGTTTCATCTCACTTTCTATTAAAAGTCTTCTCCAAGCTAATGCAATAAATTTAGATCCGTAGCCAGATGCAAAGCAAAACTTTTGGCAAGGAACACTCTATCAAAAGACATTGCAAATGAAATATGCTCTCCCTTGGGGATTATGCTACAGTTTAATTTAATTTGATATTTCAAATTAAATTAATTCAAATGGTTATGCAGTTTCCAGGGAAAACAGACTTCATTTATAATGTTCTGCCACCAAATTGTTTAGCAGCCATCATATATCTTACATTGTTAACTAAGAAAGACAAAAAGCGACAAGGTAGGCGTGTCCCCTCACTTCCCACTTCCAGTCTTAAATGGAACAGAAGCAAATCTTCCAACACCATGCACTCCCTTATGGGGCAGCATAAATATGCATGACGACCGTTATTGTTAAGACTCCTACTATCTGTGGACCCTTCTATCTAATTGTTTCCAAGCACGTAACGGAGATGCATAGAGCCTCGCAAGAGGGCCAGATGTGATGATTCCCATTCCATAGACCAGGGGACAGGCAGTGACGGGATCTACCCAGCCTCCTCCGGGGACCCAGGCAGGAGGTCCGACTGCGGGCCCAGCCTGTCAGCCCTTGGCCTTTTCGTTTATGCTGACAATTTGTACCCTTTCACTAGGCCCTGATAGAATCTGACCTAGGTCTGCACTGTCCAAGAAGCAAGAACACTGACTCCTTACTGAGTGAATGAATCAATGTAGATATTCCATCTGGGGAGTTGGGGGGCAGACTCACACCCCACAGTTGTCTCTTATTTAATTTCATTTTTTAAATAAACACACAGTATGAGTGCCTGTTTTCTTATCATGTTTGTTTGTGATTTGTCATAGACAATCTAGGCCACCAATTTGCTTCTGTAAATGTGGACAGCTGACTTCCACAGTGACCCTATGTCCTCAAGGTGCAGGATGGGGGTGTGGCTCCTAGGGTCTGGCTCTGGAAAGCCTGCTGACTGCAAGGTGGAGAGATGACCCAAGGCCCCTCGGAGGCTGAGTGACACGTTGGTGCTCTGCCGCCACATCCTTTGATTGCAGTGGCCTCCTCTGGCGTGGAAAGTAGGCAAGCAAATGTTTACCAATGTGTCATGTCTCGGGGGACGTTTTCGCCCATTTTTCTCCTCTCTTTTAGAGAGCGGTTTTCATGAACATATGCTGTTCCTTGTGTCCACTCACTTCCTGTTTCTAAATGTTGACGAGAGGAGGCCAGAACCATCTGTGAGAGGCTCACACCTCTGCTACTGCTTCGTGCCCGCTGGCCACAGGAAAACGCCAAAGCTTTTCTGCTAAGACACGCATTCAATATTACCACAAGGGACCTGAAGAGCACAGATAGCTTAGTTTTTTACAGTTCATTACTCCTTCCTTCAACATGTTTTAGGAAAAGCAGAGGGTTTATCTATACCAATATCTCATCACCGTCCCCAACAGCACCCATCCCAGCTCCTTTCCCCCCTAAAACCCACAAGAAAACACACAGGACCAATTGTTTGGCGTTTGTTTGTTTGTTTGTTTGTCTTTTCATACTCTCGTCTTCCAGTAAATTCTCCTCCTAGAGTAGCCCTAGGAGAATCCATGGATTTCTATTTCTTTGTCTGGAGAATATAATTTATACTCCTTGGACGTGTGAAACTTTCAGGGGTAAACAATAGTAATCTTGAGATCAACAACAATGCTTTATACAATAGGTGTTTGTAAGCTGCACCCAACCCGGAAAGGGTTCAGCGTGCTGTAGTTCTGCATCCACATTCAGGTGCAGCACCCCCTGTGCGTATTCTGCTCTACGGGCGATGCTGTGATGCGTTCGTCGTTATCAGCAGTCACGAACGGGTTAGTTCCGCAGCTCCGTGATTAAGTCACCAGCCAGTTAGCACCTAGGGCCCCTTGAACTCATGCATGCCAGACTAACCCTAACATTCTCCAAAGCCGTCTTTTCAATTCTGGGGAAGAGAGTCAACACCGTTCAAAAGTGAGGGGGCTCCTGGAGATGTTTCAGAAGCCAGACCCATGGCCAGCGGTGTGGTTTAAGAGCATGAGAGCTACAGTGTTCTCCGCACCTACCGCGAGCCTGAGAAATGCTGGAGTACAATATCTTATTCCAGCTTCACAACTCAGGGATAAACGTTACGGTCTCGATTTTGTAAAAGAAGAAGCTGAGCCACGAGGGGATGCACCTTGGTCAAGGCCGTACACCGAGGTGGAAGAGAGATTTCAAACCAGTTCTTTCTGGCTGTGCAGCCCACGTGGTGCCGGACAGGGACGCTCTGCCTGCCGCACGCACCCGTGAACACCAACCGAGGAGCACGGACGTGTGTCTCCCTCCCCCGCCCATCTTCTTTCACTTTACCCTTTCAATTTGTTTTCTTCTCTGGCTTTCTTCTTCTTATATTCAGCTAGACCCTGCAACTTAGAACTAGATCTCACGCTTTTCTCTCTTTCACACAACAAAAATATTTAGTAAGAATTCACTTGCACCAGGTATTGTAATAATTACTTGGCACGGCTTGTATCCAGCGCGCTCAAGATCCTAGCCCCAAAGACCTCCTTTTCCAAAATGATTGCAACTCTCTTTTCAAAGGGCTAGATGTGTAGAAAATGTTCTCTCTCTCTCTCTCTGTGACAAATACTAAACGAATCAAGTATATTTAGCCAGGGGAAAAACACTTGAACAGTGTTTTTTAAACAGCTTTCAAGTTCATAACAGAGATATTGAAACCTTCCCAGCTGTTCTTCATTGCTAGTAAGAATGAACAGAAGGCAAAGTGGTTTGCTCAAAGCAATAGACATTCTGATTATGTACGAGAACTTTCTGGCTGTGAAGAATTGTTAGGCGAGGAGACGGTTTACTGAGGCAGGTTGTCCTTGAAGACCTTTCTGAATGAGCCAGTTTGCTTCCCAGGGCATTTCAGACTTGGGGGGAGTGGGCCGAGTGAGCCGAGTCGAAGGCTCGCAGCGTGTGCGTCCTCTCCTTCCACGGAAGGCATTCAGACCACCTGCCTGCACTGTCACCGTGAAGTGGCAGTTTCATCAATTTTCTGGCAAATTTTACAGCCCAGACATAAGATGAAATGCATTTGGTCTAAATGATCCAAACTGATTTCCCTGTCCAAATCACACATGTACACATCCATATGGAGTATTACACAAGATCATATTAAGATAACAAACTTAATTGGATTTATAAAAATCCATAGATGTTTTTAGCTCCTTAGAGATAGGTGTCATCTCTAAACGAAAGCCATCTCTAGAGTGACAGCCGCTCTGCGTTTTGAAAATAGAAAGAGATGTGCACCGGTCGCTGAGAACCCAAGTGCAAATCCTTGCACTGCCATTTGCTTGCCTGTACAATTCATGCAAGGTAGCTGGACCTCCACTTCTTTAGATACAAGGTGAAATTACACCTACTTCCTGGAATGGGGAGAGGGAGGTTAAATTCAGTAGCATTTGTAAGTCACCCGGGCAGGTGCCTGGGTCTTTCCGATTAAAAGAGAACCTCTTCCATTTCGACTTGAGCTGGTAACTCTGGTCCAGCCCGTAGCCCTCTAAAAGACCTGCCTGCTACGTTCACTGCCAAGTTCACACCATACTCTTAAGCCTCTCTCCAGTCTGGGCCCTAGTTTCCAAAGAGGATACAATGGGACAGAAGTGCCCCTCTCTGGCTACCCTCACTCAGCTTCAGTGCGGCTTCGGGCCCCTGCCCATTAGCGCACTGAGCGTTTTCACAGCCGACGCGCCATGACCGAGGACACATCCACGGCTCCTGCGGGGAATAGGAGTGTGTTCATGGGGTGGATATTGAAGAGGGAGCACCGTAGTCGATGCCATGAATTGGGTAGTAAGGGCCCCGCAGTTGGCCTCCAGAGTGGCCAAGGTGACTTTGGGCAGGTCAGTTCCCTGCTCTGTGCTTCCGCAACAATTTTCATCTCTTCTGCGTGTACTCTGTGCCTGGGACCTATTCATTACAGTCATTATTTTCAATATCCACAGTAAGCCCACAGATAGCATAGCCTTCTTTTACAGATGAGGAAACTGGGGTTCAGCTGCGTTAGGGAACTTCATCAAGGACCCCTGGTAGCTAGTAAACGGGTGAGCAGTCATTGGACTCCAAGACCCATGACATCAAAACGGGTGCTCGTTCCACGTCCCAGCCCTGACTCGGTTTCCTCCTGTAGAAAGCGAAGTTGGACTAAGATCTCTGGGTTCCTCCACAGCCCAGCTGCGGATGCCTGCACATCTGGACTTCTTCCCAGGCTCAGCAGCCAGACGAGCACATCAAGGCTGGAGCTGTGGAAATCATCACAACAGCCAAGTTCCAGCTCTCTTGCTCCCCTTAATTTATCTCCTTTCCCCTGTAAAGGCTATTTGGAAGTTCTCCTTTATTTCCTCCTTGGAGAAATTATTGTTGAGTTTTCTTCCAAGAAGGACTTCTTGGTACGGGGGGAATAATTGAAACAGAATACAGGGTACAGAAGTCACTTGAAAAATGATCCTTTTTCCTTTGGAGATACTCTTGTAATATAATTATGAGCCATCTGTTAACTTCCTCTCCCCTTGCGTGATCTTTCTAGTTCTCAGCCGCTGGTGGCCCCCAGGAGAAAACTGACAAGAATGGGGTGGGGGGGCTTTTCTCATTGAACACCTGGGGATGGGCGACTTGCTCAGTGTGAGGCAGTGCCGTTTAGCACAGGTGTGGAAAATCCAAGCCAGACATAAACACCAACAAATGTTCCAGGGATTAGCAGATAAGTCGTATCAGGAGAGAGCAAGAGAGCCAAATTTATATAGTTGAGAAAGGATCTGGCTCCGAGGGAACACAATGATGGTCTATAAATACCTCCACGAAAACAGTATAAATGAAGTCAGGGAATTAATCACCGTCTCCAAAACCAGGAGGACAAGGTGCACTAGCCCTCCGCCTGGAGAGGGAGGGGGAAGGCTCAGCAATCAGAAGTTCAGAGCTGAGAGAAGCAACTGGGCGAAGGGCTGGGCTCTCCGGGAAGTGGCCGCACTCCACCACCACCCCGAGACCGAGACCAGAGACCCAAGCAGGGAGGAGATTAAATGCTAATAGGAACACAAGTCCAAGGAGGCTCAGGAAGGCTAGATGCAGGTCAAATACGATGACCTAAGTGGTTCCCCTACCTGTGATTCAGTGAACTGAGGAGTAATTACTTGCTCTTGCAAATTGCTTGGTAAATACGCTGAGTAAATCAAAGGAGCCTCTCAACAGCAGCTTAGCACTGAGCCCAGAGCCAACTGGAGGCTGCAGACTGCAGAGGCCCCACGCAGAGCTGGGTTTGTCAGGGAGACTTTATCACGAGGTTGGACGGCACACTTGGCCTTGTTTAATCCGCATTTATAAACGTGAAAAGCAGCTTCCCTTGTCAGGCAGCCGGCACCCCACCAAGGGCCAAATCCGCTATGGCCTCCCTTACCTGCCCCCTTCTGGAATAATCCTCTTCATCCCTCCCCACCACAGGCTCTTGCTCGCCCTCCTGCCCCACCTCCGCCTTCAACAATATTAATGGCTCCTGCCAAAGTACTTGAGCGGAGCCAGGCCTGTCCTCCACAGAGCCTGTCTAGGGATGGTCTGCGGTGCTGCTGGGAATAATTCTAGCTGCGGGCAAGCTCAAGAATTATCGATGAAATAACCTCTCAGGGCCTGAGTCTGGGGTTTTGCAGATGCAATGACAAGATTATTGTTTAAGCAGGGACTTGATCAGGCAGTGACCTAGAAAACATTTAGTTCTTTTATTGCTTTCCCAGCTTCCTGAGGCTAACACTGTCTTCTGCCACGGAAGCCTGAGCAGCTTATTGGGAAAAGGAAGGAGAGTGGACAGAGAGATAGCAAGACTGCATGCCCAGAAGGCCAAACAGTACCGAAGCGGCATCTGACCCCAGGGGGGGGAGGCCCCCGGGCCTCCCTGGAGTCACCAGAACTGGAATGGCATAAAACAATTTGGCTTTGCGGGGACTTGCGGGTTTTGACTTAGAAGATCAACCTCACCAGATTCCAGGAGCAGATAACTCAGTTGTAATGGGGGTGAGGATGGACGGAGCAGCCTTTGACAGCGGCCTCAGAGCTAGGTGTGGCTCAGATGGAGGCAGGGAAATAGGGCAGTGGAAAGCCATCAGGGAAGGCCATGTTGAGGGCTGGGGAGGGACAGGAAAAGAAGTCAACACACTTCTGTCCGGGAGGCATCAGGCTGACCGTGGGTCCCTAGGAAGCAAGGGCCAGTGAGAGAACCCTCTGCGAAGAACAACTCTGAAGCCCACAGAGAAGGGCACAGTGGTCTTTCCTCTACTGTCTGCACGTAGTTATTTCCAATGAGTTGGGAAGTAATTGCAACATTTGCTATGCTCCAGGTGAGAGATAATAAGGGCCTGAACTTGGACAGTGACCATGGTAACATAGAAGGAGGCAAGCCAGGACTTTTACAGAGATACAGTCAACAGGCTGCATTTGGGTGAGGGGAAAACAAGAGAGGCGCAAGGTCACTCTAGGGATTCCAGCTTGGGAGACTGGCTGGTAATGGCAATGTACGGAGGTTGGGATTGACTTTTGAAAATCTTGAGCTTGATGTCTCTGCAGGATATGCCAGTGGAGGCTCCCAAGTCATTTGAAACTCAACTGTGGAGCTTAGAAGACCAAAGGCAGGTCATGGCTAGAGTTATACAATGGGGAGTCTTGGTTTGTCACCTCATCCTGCATAAAGCTGATCCTGCTACACCAGGCAGAGTTAATCACAATCTCCCCCGCGAGATCACGCCATGTTGTATCTGTTTGATTTACATGCCTACATTTCTATGAGACCGCAGACTAATGATGAATGGCAAGGACCCATCATTCCTGTTCACATCCCCAAAGGCCCAGCACAGCGCCTGACACGTGTGATGAGGTTCTTTAACATTGTGCTGAATAAGTGCAAAAGAACAGACAATGGAGACGAAAGTGAGAAAAGTTGTTCAGACCTAATCGCAAGGACCACCACCACCTATGAAGTAGGTAGAAGACAGGACTATAAAGAAACCTACAAAGCATGTAGTTAGAGCGGGAGGAGGAAACGCAAGAGGAAACGTGGCAAGGAGACAACAGAGGAGAAACTTCCAGGGGTGGCAGGGCAGCCAACAGGTTCAGTAGCCACAGAGGCCAAGCAGGGCTCTGGCTGGTCACGATGACCATCAACATTGTCCCTTTCAGGAATAAGGCTGGCCAGTGCAAAGATAAGACTCAGCACCAGGTCTGGCTACTGGAACTTTCAGATGGGTCTTTCCTTGCAGGTCCACACAGCCCTTGCATCATAGGGTTGAGTTGTGAAGCCAAGAAAAGCCAGATGGGGTCAAGCAGGAAGGTGGCCAGAAGAATCCACTGCAGGCCGAGCTCTCATGACTGTTCAGTGGTTGGACCCTCTCGGTACCTGGATCCTTTTCTCTTAGCATCTTGCTCTCTGGGTCTGGCCTTACAACTTTGTTGTCATGCAGGTGCTTGGGAATTTGTCGGGAGAAATGAGAACCGCTGGAAACGGCCATGCTAAGTATACCAAGAATTTACTGTAACACAATCAGTTACCTGGGGTTTTTGTTTGGGTTTTGTTTTCTCTATTTTTCTTTCCTCTCTTCCAATCTCAGGCTTGTTTCACTGGTCTCACTCAGCTCATGTGATCACGTTGGAAAATTCCACTTTGTCTTTTTCTTTCAGATGTTGAAATCTGAACCGAATGCTGTTTTTAATGAGCTAGGAAATTGTGCAGGCTTCTTTCTTTTTTTTTTTCCTTTTGAATTGCCATCGGGTGTACCTCAAAGCTGCAGTGGGAAGCCTGCAATTACACAGTCTTCTTTAGGCAGAGGCCATTCCGTGTCACAGAGGTATCACCACGCCTCAGGTTCAAAGAGCCTCTGGTGGAGGTGCCAGGATATGAGGCCTGGAAAGTGAGAGGGTGATGCTGAGGGAGGTTCCATGAGATCCCCTCAAGGGGATGGCCCCAGTCAGATGGAATGCCTCGGAGCTCAGGGGCGCCCACTGCTGGCTGGGGGTCTCCCTCTTTAAACTGAGCCTCTTACCCAGAACATTCAACTATCCTGTGGACCTTTCCACCAGACAGAGTCCATGCCCTGAAACCCATTACGTCTTAAACAGAGGCTTCCCTCACTAAACCAATTCTAAGTTATTTTGGCAATGGCTACTGTGCATCTGTTATGTGGCAGGCACTGTTTTAGGTCTTGGGGTCACAGTGGGCAACACGACAGACCACACACAGTGCCTGCCTCACACCAGCAAAGCAGCTTCCGAACGCCATCGACACTGTGATGTCAGTAATGAGAAGGATGTTCCTCATGTCCTTGCTGCCTACCAGACACCACTGCCAGCACCCTGGGACACAGGACTGGGAGCCCTGACTTTGTTCTTTTCCTCAGCCCCAATTAGTGGCCCCAGTGGCACCATTATTCTTCCAGATACACACTTTGAAAATGAGGTCTCTGCCTCTTCTTCCCACACGCCGCCCCAGTGAGTGAGTCACCAAGGCTTGGCACTGCGCTCACCGTCCCCCGCAGCCTGTCACCCATACCGGGAATACTGCACAGCCCTGGCCTCCCTGCCTCCATCTGCCCACCCTCCCTCTCTGGTCTGCACACCTCCTCCAGAGGATCTTTCCAGAAAGGCTGCTTCCTGCCCAACACCTCAGTCACTTACTCAACGACTGTTGACCAAAAGGCTTGCCTCACCCAGAAAGGCAGGTTGTGTGTTTCAAAGGAGAAACTGATGCTAATCGTGTCATTTATCAAACAATAGCCCAGCCTCCTTAGCCCAGGCACTCAAAGCCCTGCCTCCCAGACCTCCTCACAAGTGGCCTATTCACCACTCCCCGATGCATGCTTCTGCTTCCTCGGGCCCTCTGCCCCGCCCCGCCTCTGCTTACTGAGATTTCACACTGAATGTTGCCTCGCCCGTGAGGCCTTCCCTGATGCACCAGGCAGATGTGCAGAAGTCTCTCCTGCCACTGAATGTAGTCCAGGGTGCAAAGATACTGTACATGCCTGCCTGCGTGTGTCTCACACTCTCACATACATGTCACACACATGCCTGAGGACCCTAGGAACCCCTGCATGTGCACCTGCTGTCAGTGAGCCTTGGCTCTGCTCCGGAAACTGCACTAAGCAACTCAGCCAGGTGATGCGTTGTAATCACCACAGCACTCTCATGAAGTGTGCACCACAATCATGCCCCGCTTAACAGGTGGGATCAAAGGGGCCGGTGAATTGCATACATCAGGTCACACCGCTAGGAAGTGGCAAGGCCAAGATTCAAACCCAGTTTTGACCAAACCCCACACAGGCAGGAGTCCACAGCCATCCATCAGACAAGAATTTTTCTTTAAACAATTACACGGCCCAGTAGGCTTCTGTAGAGCTCTGCACGCAGTGTGCATTCACGATTATATCCCCGGCCCCGCCCATGGATTCCAGACGGGCTCCCGAGTGTGCAGTGATTCCAGTGAGTGGATGAACGCTTGGGATTGCTGCTGGGTCCCACGGTGAACCTTCTGAGTCACAATGGCTGCAAGCAGAGCCCGAGAGTCTGGGCTACCAGAGTCCAGGCACTTTCTTAGCATGCAAACTGCCAGCACCTGTCCACTCACTGACATTATGAAACTAGGCCACCCCCACCCCGTTTTATGAAAAGGGAAACTGAGGTTTATAGTAGTGAATTGATTTGCTGGAGGTCAGCAGCCTAGCTCCCACCCCCAGGCCATCTCCTCTGCCTGGGATCTCACAGCCAGCCCCTCCCACCGGCAGCCTCACTGTGAGATAAGGTACAGACATCGGGTGGGAAACAAGCCCGTATCTCCATCTCCCCTGTCGAGGGAAACCTTAAATTGGTTTTTCTGACTCTCCCCTCTGAGGAGGTCCTCACTGAGGGCCTCATCTCAGATAAGCTGAGCAGGGGATGGCCTCTGAGCAGCTGACCTAGAAATTCCAAACCACAGCAAACCAAGTCTTTGACCTGAAAGGCCTGGTTATTGGGTTTTGCTTAAGGCAGATCCATCATCTTTGGAATCTCCCTCTTGGCTCCTCGGAGAGAAGCCCCGTTGCCAGGCAACCAATGTGTCATTGATGTAGTAAAACCATTGACCAGTGAAGCTCTGGCTCCCGACCTCTGCCTGAAACTGGGTTTGGTTTGTCTGGTTCTACAAGCCACTCTCCACTGATGCCTTAGCAGCTAGGTGATATATTCAAAAGAAAATAGGATTTGGAGTTAGACATACCTGAGTTGATGTCACAAGTCAACCACATGCCAGCGGTGTGATCTTGACAAGTCACTCGCCCTCTCTGATCCTGAGCTTCCTCATCCCTATTGTGGAGGGGAGTTTAATGGGGAAACCTCTGGTTTCTTCCAGTTCTGACATCTGTGTGCTGTGCTCCATGGTCTGGGGTGTGTGCCATTCCCATGAGCCAAGTCTTCAGCCTGAGGAAGAGGTTCAGCCCCGTTTCGCATTGGCTATGCCAAGTTGTCAGTCCAGCCCACTGGGTCACAAAAATAAATTAGAACCACCGAGAAGTTAGAGCGTATAACCTTGCCATGAGTACCACCCTCCCCAAACCCCAATTTTGTCTTGAAAATGAAAGTCTCTTGCATGCAGACAGACAGCATGACTCTCTGTGAAATCTTCAAGAAATGCTGTCCATATGTTTTTGAGTCATTTACACTGAACCCATCATAATATTGTTCTTTGAACATCCATTTACATTTGTTCTAAAGGCTTATTTTAAAGCTTATGCAAATGAACTAGATTAAGGTTGCATTCTGGAAGCTGAAGCTGGAAATGTGAAGTTCATTTCAAAGCTCAGTGTAAATAGAGTTTCACATGTGTTCTGAGTAGTTCTCCCTTCTTCGCCCAACTGTCCTCCATTCCACCCCCTGCTGTCCTCAGACCCTCAGAGGTTCTCCACCAGTGAAAGCCTAATTCATGGCAGTTAGGAGTAATGGAAAAACCAGGGAATGGTTGTCTTACTCTCCCCGCTTTCAACTAGCCTTCTGGCATTGGATAAGCCACTTTTCCTGGGTTTCCAGTTCTTTGTTTGGGGAGCGCCCAAGACCTCTGTGGTTCCCCAATGTCAGTGGCGTTAGACATGCCTGACAAGCAGGTTTTGGACTTCTCGCCTGTACCTACTGGGTGATCGTCTCCACTAGGGCAGCCTCAGCCTCTGAATTTTTCACATGTCCCCCATGTAATTCTGGTGTGTGCCCTGGTATGCAAACACCAGGCTAGATTGCTTGTAAGTGTCTCTCCTCTCTGCCACCAATATTCTGTGATTGTTGCAGAAAGGTCCTTTTTCAACTCTTATTGCCTTTCCAGTCTCCTGAACTCTTTCCCCTTCGTCTTGTGGCCCCTATTGTGGGCTCTTGGGGGATCTCTTTGAAGAACTTTGATGCAGTTTTTGCACTCCAGTGAGGTGTAAGACACCAGCACTGGTCACCTTGCACCCACTCTGGTCAGGGACCCAAGTCCAGAGCTCAGTCTCCGGCCTCATTACAGAGCCCCCAGGAGGGTCACTGTGCTCGTCCTGTGGAAACTAGCTGACTAAGCCACAGTAAAATTACATGTATGTGAATATTCATGTGCATGTGTAGGTGGTGGGTGAGGAGCATTGGGGGAATCTGGGTTCGAGCTGGACCTGTGCTCCAAAAAGCTGGTGAAAGTGGGCATCTCCACGCCCCTGGGGAGGGAGAGGTACAGTGCACGCAATGAAACTGGGGAAGGGAGAAGAGGCTGCTGCGTAGGGAAAGACGCCTTGCCTTTAACCCGAATGACCTCTCCCTGCTCTCATGAGGAGGGCTGGCCCGTGTCACATAGTGCTGAGGGGTGGCCATTTGTTCAGTGCCCGCACAGATGAGCTCCTTGTGGTGGCCACTTCTCCCGGATCTGCCACTTCCCCCATTCTCACCCAGCCCCGAAGTGAGCCGTGTCTGCTGATATGGCCCACAGCCTTGTCACTGGCTGTCCCATGAGAGATGCTCATGGGACAATGTACCTCTTCTGCTCCACAAGTCTGGCTTTTTCCAGGGAGCATGACCTGGTTTCAGTGTAAATCTAGCATTCTTCTCCGCTCCTGAAAAGAAAAAATATATATCTGAGCCTGGCAAGGAAAACTTAAGAATGTGTCTGAATCTGCCTTTCAGCCCATCGCTGTGGCCCTGCCCCTCGCCAGATCCTGGCCTCTCGCCTCCATCAAGGCCCTAAGTGCTTCCTCTGCTCGCACCGTGGACTCTCAGTCTGGCTGCGGGATGACTGCCCTATCAGCCTCCTGCCCCAAGATAAAAGAGGTTGCTGGGGGAGAGAGCAGTGCTCTCCCCAAGGGAATGCATCACGAATCTAAGCCAAGCGCTTCCTGGTGGGAGAGAGATCTCTGAGTGGGGGCTTTCGCGTCACCCCCAAATCACAGCGCGTGGTGCCCACTGAAGACTGTCCCGGGATATCCAGGCGGGCTCCTGCCCGAACGACGGCAGGAAAGGAAGCAGAATGATGACCATTGTCACTGAGTTCAGCAGCCCAGCACACTAGTTCCTCCCCTTCCCATTTCCAAAACCGCGTGTAACTCGGCCTTTGCAGGCAGCCCCGTCGGCATTTCCACCCATGAGTCCAAGTGGGGCTCCCCACGGCAGCTTCCTTTCCTGCTCCAAAGGGATGTGGGGGGAAAGCACCATGAGATGCCGCTTTCTACAAATAATATCTCAAAAATAGAACCCTGGCTTTAAAAAAGGAAGGAGGGGGGCACGGTTTGAACGAATGGGCCAAATTACTGCAGGTTAAGCTGGATTTTCAATCAGCTTCTTCTTTCTCTCTTCCTTCCTCCTCTGTCTGCGCGCCGCCCCCACCCCACTCCAGTCTCGCACGACAAATCCAGAGTTCAGCTGGATGGATGATTAGATTTCCTCCTCTCTGCTGAAACAATGAAATATTTCTATAATATTAAACCCGTCAAACTGATCAAAGTGCAGTGTCAAAATTCTAAGTGCTCCTTCTTGCCCAGGCCCCTCAGCTCTGGCAGAATGGAGCACATTTTATTTGCTGGCCCCAAACTCCCTGAGGTTTTTCAAATCTGATGCATGGCGCCTGATCTGCAGTGTCGGCTATGCTCCCCCTGTCGGCGTTTGCTGCCGTGACACCGGGGAGCAGGACTTGTGGGGCACCCCACCTGCCCTGCACTGTCAGGAGCTTCCTCTCGCCATCCCCCACACATTCCGGACATTACTAGTAAGTTATCATACGAAGTACCTGAGCAGCATGCAAATGCTACTGAAGAGCTGCTCCACCTTGCAAAATTCTCAGTGCCTCGCAGCCTCAGTTGCTTCATCTGTGAAAAGGGAGTAATTCACTAATGCCTGCTCTGTCTGTGGCGCAAGGTTGTCACACAGCTCTAAAGGGATTTATGGAGCAGCCCGCAACCATGCCAATACGAGGTCAAATTGATATTATTACGAGTATCATCTAACGCTCCGTGGACAAGCTGTAGGCAGAAGCAAGGCAAACTCACACAGGTGGGAGTCCGATTTTAGGCAGCGACATGGAAGAGTGGGAAGGGCTCGCCTTAGAGCCAGACTCTTCTGCCCGTGTGGCCTTGAGCAACTCACTGGGTCTTCCGGAAACGTGGTCTTCTTCCTCTGTACAAGGGAGATGATACATCCTTGCCTTTCAAGATTGCTGAGGTGTTCTGAGAGTGAAACGCAACATGCGTTTAAGCGCCTGCAGTGCACTAGGCATTTCGTAAACCATAGCTCCATCGTGGAGGCCGCTTGTTTCCCAGATGCTGTCTGACAGCAGGAGGGAACGAGAGCCAGGCCTGGCCTGCAGGGCTCCTTAGACCAGGCCAGCGGTGCGGGTGGCAGAGCTCACGTCTTCTCTTTTTGTATGAACTTTTCTTTTCCCGTGGCTGCCTCAGTAAACCTCTTTCCGGGTTTATTTTTTTAGTGTTTCATTTAGCTTGGCCTCCTGTTCCCAAGACCACTAGGGCTGAAACAGGGAAGGATGTTTCTTGCAAGGGATGGAGAGAAGAAGGCAAAAATCGGGGGGGGACTACACTGCCTTTATTCCTTAACAAACGAGAAACACGCTCACGATCTGCAGATGAAGTGCTATTAATCTCCACCCAACGAATGTTGGCCCACCATGCCACAGTCTGGGAAACCCAGGAAACCCGGCCGGAAGGCAAAGGGCTGCTGCCGGCCGCACATACCCTGCCTCACCCACGTCTGGGTGGCTGCGCCGAGGGCAGGACAGCCAGGTGTACTCCAGCCCCCCTCCTCCAGGACGCCTGCTTCCCTCGGGGGCCCTGGGGCTCCAGGGCTGAGGAGGGCAGGAGTGAGCTCCCTGCCCCAAGGGAAGGCAGGAGACCAGGTCAGGTGGGGGTGATGCAGGAAAACAAGGTGCTATTAGAGGCTTCGCCCCAGGGACGGAAAGGTGCTGGTTTTAATTCTGGGTGTAGCTGCCGGCCTGGCACACTTTGTAACATGCACACAGGATGCCCAAGGTATGCAGTGTGGTTTATTTTATTTTAATATTTTATTTATTTTGTTACTATTTTTAATGCTCACCAGAGGACATGCTTATTGACTTTTGGACAGAGGGGAAGGGAGGAGGAGAGACAGGGAGAGAAACATCGATGTGATGGACAAACCTCAATCAGTTGCCTGTCCTATGCACCCCAACCAGGGACTGAACCAGAAACCTAGGCACGTGCAGTGACTGGGAATCAAACCTGTGATCTTTCGGTTTATGGGATGATGGTCCAATCAAACGAGCCACACTGGCCACAGCTATACAGTGTGTTTTAAATGTCCCACCCCAGCCAACATTCTGGAGACAGAGCCTCCTCTAGCTCACTCGTCCCCAGAGGCCCTCACCCTCGGGAGAATTCTGAGAGGGGGAAGAAGCTAGCACGCACGGACATGCCCCATGTGACGTCACTGTGCTGAGCGTTCTTATGATTTCTTCATGTCCACCACAGCTATGGCTGCCCTCACTGTACTGGGAGGGAAACTGAGATTTAACTCGCTGAAAACTTACACAGGTCCTTCGCCAGGGTGCACATGTGACCCAGAGGCCCCTGACCCCCCAGACCCCTGCCAGAGCATGGGGGCTGCCCCCGTGGTTGGTAATGCTCAGTGACCGGTGATGAGGAAGCTTCGGGGGCAGCTCTCACGCTGTCCTGCCTTCGCCCTCCCTCTGTGGCCAGAGCTGTGGGCAGCCGGCACACGCTGTGCCCTGAAGCTACCCTGCTTTCCTCCTGCCCCCGGACCCCAGCCTCAGTGGGCTGACAGCCACCACTGTCTCTAAAGCCCGCCCCCAGCCAGGGGGACACCCTCTTTCTCCCCTTGGTGAGCACATCCCCACTCGGCAGACTCTCACCAGTCCCCACCAAATCCGAGTTAGAAATTGCCAGATGGAGCAAAGTAGGAAACTTACAAGTGAAGAAAATTTAGCCTTCTTTACTGAAATCTAAATAAGGCCACTGCTCCTGAGGACAACAGCTTCTGGTGCGACGAGTCACTGGCTCCCTGCACAACTAGACAGAGCCCTACCTACCTCGCTCCCTGGTAGCCAGATGGGGACACACCCTTTGAGTCCTTCCTCCTGGCTAGCACTGGGTGCTTGAAGGACCTCGGGCAGTAGGTAGTCCTCCATGGAGCCCTGTGCCGGTGAATCCCACCCCCACCTCAATGTTCTTATCTATGAAATCAGGAAGGGACATTGATCTACACCATGGTTTCCCAACCTCAGCGTGACTGACATTTCAGGTAGGATAGCCCGTGGTTGTGGGGACCGACCTCTAGGACATTGAGCAGCATCCCTGGCCTCTACCCCTAGATGTCAGTAGCACTCGACCTGACCCTCCACCTACTGTGACAACCCAAAATACAATACTTTCAGACGTTGTCAAATGTCCCCTGCGTACAGAATGGCCCCCAGTTGAGAACCGCTGGCCTAGGTGATCTCTGACGGTCCTTCCAACTCCCAAGCTCTCCGTTGAGAAGGTGGTGTAAACTGGGGTCGGGAGGGTGGGCGAGGGGGGAGCCCCAGTCAAGTCTCGGCTCTCGCAGGCACAGGCCAGCGTTCACACCTGGTCACACTGCTTCGCTTCGCTGAGCCTCAGTTTGCTTGTCTGCAAAGCAGAGATGATGGTGCCTATTTCAGAGGGTGCGTTGGAGGCTTAAATGAGAAAATGTATGTAAAACTTCGGGCACACAGTACTTGGCCCAGTGGATGATGCCGCACTGCCCCAGTGATGACTGAAAGGAAACCAGACCGTCCGTCTTCTCTGCACAGCCCCTCTCGTCACCACACTCACGCAGACCCGCACACCGGCAGCCAGCCAGACACGGCAGTTTGGCAATGACAGAAGCTAACACGTGTATGACACGTCTGTCCTGTGCTACACACATGTCACAGTTTCATTAATATCTGCAAGCGAGACCCGGAAGTTGTGCAGCGCTCACAGCCAATGGACGTGATGGGGTCTGACAGCTTACCCGGACCCCTCTCAGAAATATTTTGTGCCATCAGTGTTGGGAGCGATTTCCCTCCCCTTTTGCTATTAAATGAGTATCATCCATTCATCTTACCCATGATAAATGCCATATGTGAGAAAGGAAGAAATGGAAGAGTGGTTTTTAGCTGGACTTGTTCGCTCAGAATGAGTTCCTGTCTGCTCTTTGGTTTGGCTCTGCCCGAAGAACAATTCAGCCGCTGCCGAAGAGACAGGGAGGTAATACTTGTCCTCACACCTGAGCTACAGGGTGTGATTTCCTCTCCTCTCATTCCCCATTTTCTGAGGCCTGACAGCTGTCTGTTCCCCACAAAGCCACCTTCCGCAGGAAGCCCTCGTTCCCCAAGGCCCATCCCTGAGATCATGTTCCTGGTGGGGGCAGCCCCACGAGAGGTTCATTCTCCAGTGGAAGTATTGATCCAAAGCCGGTTACCGGCCTAGCTTTGTGTTAAGTACCAACAGAGCAGGCAGAGGAGATGCAAGTGGGGCCAGTGAAACTCTCCCCTTCTTTCTCCCGGTTGGTCGTCCCTCGGCTCCCGGCCGCGCAGGTCCCAGAGGTGCTCGCGTGGCCTCGTTCTTCTCCTTGTCTTCCCTGTTATTCGCCTCCCTGATCGTCCTTTTTAACCTCAGATTCATGCTCAGATCCAGCTGCTTTTACACGTTCTCCCTCATCAACAGCCCCCAGGATTCCATTTCTCAGACCTTAGGCAAAGGGCACCATCAACTCTGAGTCCCCAGTGCTGGCTCCTCTCTCCAAAAATAGCCAACCAGGGTCCTGATGGGAGAATCCTTTCTTCCTGAAGATGGGAAAACACCCCCTCAGGGGCCCTGCTGCTGCAGAGTCTGTGTGCCCCGGGAGTGGAGCTGGACCACGCCTGTGGCATGAGAGACAAGGCCGTCCCAGCCACAGGCCCACCCCAACACTGGCACTAGACATCACTCCCGTGACCCCTGTTCACAGCATCCCCCCCACCCTCTCTCCCCCCTGCAGAACTGCTATTCTTCCTCCAGAATCGGGTCATAGGTCGTCCTCATCAGTGAAAACCTCTCTGGCCTCTCCATCCGCCCCCACTCCATGTGTCTGTAGCACGCAGCACACCCGTCTGTCATGGCGGGCATCACTCTGCATCTCCTCACATTCCGTAATCACTTCTCAACCTTGAACATGCACACAGATCTTTTGGGGATCTTGTTAAAATGCAGATTCTGAGCCGTGAAAGGGTGGCTCGGTTGTCTGGAGCACCGTCCCATGCAGCAGAGGACTGGGGGTTTGATTCCTGGTCAGGGCACATGCCTAGGTTGTGGGTTCAGTCCCTAGTCAGGGAGAATGGAGGAGGCAGCCAATCGATGTTTCTCCCACACATCAATGTCTCTCCCTCTCTCTCTCTTTTTCTCTCTCTCTCTCTCTCATCAACAAACATTTTTTTACATTTTAAATGCAGATTGTGACTCAGTATTTTTGGTGGGGGGTTCCCAGGGTCTCCCCAAGACCAAGATGCCAGACCTCACTTTGAGAAGCATCTCTGATTTCTCTTGGGCAGCGTCCTGCCTCGCCTGAAGTCGCTGGGCCGTGGCTCCGAACCCCCAGCAGGGCTGACTGCGCTGGCATCCCAGTGCTGACCTGACCACGCAGCTGTCTGCTGGTTTATTCATTCCCCCCGTTACCACCAGGGGAAGAGGCTCCACAGACATGCCACATCGTGTTCACAGAGAGAACCTCGGAAAAGTTAAAACTGCAAGTTTGGGTGTTTTTTTTTTAATTGTGTCAGCAGTGCCTTAGAATCACACGTATCAGGGGAAAAGTTGGCTAAAAGAAGTTCATAAAATGCTACATGACACTGTGTCAAGAGACGGATAGCGGGAGAACAGTAATTAAAGTAAACAGCACATCAAAACTCTGGCTAAAGCCCTGATTTAAATTGAAAGTAAATGTAGGAACCGATTGTGTGGCCTTGTATCAATGTGTCTCCATGAGCCTTTTAAGAATATTAATAATTATGGAAGTATAATGGCTGAATATCAATGATCACTTTTACAGCAAGTGACAGTTCAGAGGGAGAAGAAAAGACTCTAGAAACTTCCAAAGATGCAAGCTGCTTTGATCTTCCAGGCACGGCATTCGATCCAGGGGAGGGGAAAACAAAGGAGGCGTCCTGAGCCTCGTGCCTCTGTCCTGCTGTGTGAGGCACAGAGGCCACTGGGACGGGGTGCCGTGGCCTTGACTGTGGCCCTCTTCCTTCTCACACAAGACACCTGCTGAGCTCCTGCAGGTTCACAGCCCCGTGAGTCCTCACCATCTCTATAAATACTCTCGCCTGCCCTTCAAGTTTCTGAAAAGTTCAGCAGTGCAAATCCAAAAGTGACACTGCAAAGCACCATAGCTGACTTTTCAAGAAAGGTACTAGAGATGACAGGGCTGGGTGGGAAGACGGTCCTCTTACTGCAGGGGCGAAGTGCCCCCAATATGTCAAGAAGCCTCGAGAGCCCAGGGGTCATTTCTTCACATCCACCGTGGGGGCCAGCCTGCCTCCTCTGATGCTGGAGTTCACAAGTTGCCTGTGAACGCAGTGGGCGGGCAAGCTGCTCAGAGCCCGAATGGAAACACAGAAGTGCTGTTTTCCCCTTCAGGCTCAGCCCCAGGCCGACTCCTGTTTGCTTGCTTTTCCAGTGAGATAGGGGCCCCCACGGCTGCCGGCTCTGCCCCAGCGCCCCCCGGGGCCAGGTTCCAGTGCTCTCTGGGGTTCTCCTCAGGCACAAGGTCACCTTCCTCAAAACGTGTCCTCTCTCCTCTCCTGTGTTCTCCCAGGTGGTGGCCACATCCAAGACGGTGCCCTCGTCCTGGGCCAGGCTGCCCGGGGCCACTCCAGACCAGGGACTGGACAGGAGGGCTCATTCTCGCCCCTTCTCTGTGGCTCCGCCCCAGCTTTCCCGGGGCTGCTGGCGTTGACTGTTGCTGCAACACTGTTTAGGCGAAATCTGCGTAGCACAAGGCAGTCGCATCCAGAGGCCCAGAGAGCTCCGGAGCTGGAGCTCAAGCCCAGTTAACAGTACAGCGTCACTTTGCTTTCCCTTGTGACCTTGTGTTTCTCGGGGTGACCTCATGAGAAGCGACTATTTCAAGGACAGGGTCTATCTGGTCATTCCTACATCCCTGGGCTCAACATAATAACTGACTAAATTATTACATTATCATAAACTATGAAATCATTTTATTATTAACAATAGTCTCACATATGAATGACATTATTATTCCAGCCATTGCTTAGAATCCTCCTCCCCAGACCTCTGGCTCTGATTGCCATTCCTGTAGGAACTGGGTCTCCTAGTGGAACAGGCTGCAAGGCCCCGAGGCCGGGCCAAAGGCTCTGGGATTAATGAGGTCCCCCTTTCCTGGTGCTTGCCAGGAACCAGCCACAGGCCCCTCCCTCCTATAATGATGCAATTCACCTTGGGGCAGCCGTTCCTCCCCTGCTGGGGGCTCAGGCCTCCGTTGCTTCCTCAAAGAGTCTCCTGCATCAAAGTAGCTACTGTTTCCAGCATCTTTCTTTCACAGCCTTTTTTGTTCTTTGCTTTTGATCCAATACATGCTAGGGGGCCCAGCTCTCGTCTCCCAGCTTGTGAATAAACGGGAGCACCGAGGGAGGCGGTGGCAGCCAGGCCCCCTGGTTCCTGGTCCTTCTCCAGCTGGGAGCTGGAGGGGTCCAGTGGCTCGGACCTCCAAGTGGCCTAGGGTCTAGTGAACAAAACCTAGCTTGGAGTCCAGAGGCCGGAGTGCTGATCCCGGTCCCTTCGGCAACAAGGGAGGAATTTGGCCAAGCCGGCATCCTTTCCCTGGTCGCTCACCAGGCACAGTGCAGGGCTCTGGGTCTCCAGAAGTAAATGAAATCCCATCCGTGACCTTGAGGTGACTGCAGAAATGTGAGCAGTAGATATGAGAATACATACAAGTCACGGGGGAGGTGACACTGGGCTGAGCCGTAAAGGATTACGTAAGAGCTGGCGGTGGGCACCGGGCAGGGTCATCTGAGGCCTGGGCAACAGTCTAGAGGGATGGAAGAGTGTGATATGCTCAGAGAAGTGGAGATTATCTGCTATTTCTGGAGCAGAGAGTTAGGAGGGAAACGGAAGGCGGGGCTGGGGAGGCAGTCGGCAGGCGCCGGACCGTGGGAGATCGCAGACTCCGCCAGGAAGTTTGGGAAGTGGAGAGATGCAGGCAGAGGTGTTTGTCGGTGAGGCATTCTCGCAGGCAGCATGACGGGAGGGGCTTGAGAGCGGACCCGACGGCAGTGAGGGCAATGTGGCGCCGTCTCAGCCAGGGCTGCCCAGCGCTGCACCCGTGCCACTTGGTACTGCTGTGCTGGGCCCTGCAGCACGTCCGGCAACACCCCGGCCTCCACCCACGACGCCACAGCACCACGCATCCTGGCAGTCAAAACGTCACCAGCAATGCCTAAGGGGTGCTGCCATTGCCTGGGCCCCGTTTCAGTCTGCAAGTATGCATACCTGCCCCCAAAGCCACCTCCCTCGGTGTCCCCTCAGTGTCCCCTCAGCCCACTGACCAGCCCACACCCACCTCCTCTCCCACCCCTCAACCTTCCCAGCCTGGGCTCTGCTCTCAGAACACAGACAGCACCCCTGGGCTGGAGGGCCTGGGAATCAGCACGGGGGCAGCAGGGACCGAGGGCATAGGGCTTTGTCCCAGGGGACCATGTTACTTACCGCATTGGAGAGGGCCTGCCGCCTCTCTCCGTTGGTGAACACTCAGGGCTTCCTTCCCCCACTCTCGTCCCTGCCCCATACAAAGTCCAGGCGGTCCAGGGCTTCCAGGTCCCACGTTTCAGGCCCTACACTCAGCCTGGAGACTAGTAACTGCCGAGGGCAGCAAGCAGCATAGCAGACATCATCTCCACTCGGGTGAGCAAAGGCGGCTGAGCTGCGTACGGGCAGCGGGTGCTCAGCACCGAATAAAGCACCCTCGTGGGGAGGGAGACACAGCCCCGACACCCACTTTAGTTGGGTGGGTAAATGTGGCGTGCGCAGTGGCAGAGTGTGCAGGAGGATGGGGGTCCCTGGAGCACTCCACACCCATCTGCAGAGGGGACAGCAGGCTCAGGGGCTCCGCTCCAGGGGGCTCAGATGCTGGCCCTGCACCTGTGTAGTCCTGTTTATCTCTCGGGGCTGGCGTCCCTGCTGGGTTGGTGGCGCCTTCTCCACTGGTGGCACCACCCTGCAGCATCATCACCATGGCACTCCCAGCCCCTGTGACCCTGTTCATCTCTGTGGCTCTGATGTGCCCTGTCCCATACAGAGTGCCCGGGTCCCACTGCCAGGCAGGATATGCCAGGGGCTCCTGGGCAGCATTGCTCGGCTTCTCACAGAGCAGTTGGGTGTGGGGTCAGCGCCCTGCTGCCTGCAGAAGTCTCCACCTGGGTCTTTGCCTGATTAGGCGCTCAGACACAGGTGCACCCTGCACCCCTCCCCCACTGGAAGTCGCTGGGTTGGCCTCTGCATCCTCAGAGACAGTTAGCAATTGTAGAAATGGATGAAGCTAAGTCAAATCTGATTTTCTCAGGAAACTAAATTGAATTCTCCACTTTGTGAGGCAGACAGAGAGAATTAGAAAAAGGAGGACCAGGAACACAGCACAGCCAGGGTGAGGTGGCCAGACGCTCGGGGCGGGGGCGGGGGCGGGGTCCGAGGGAGGGGGCAGTGCAGAGGGACACGCAGAGGGGCCAGATCAGGCACCAGGCAGTTGCAGGCAGCGGCGCAGTTCCCAGCCTTGGGGCCTCCTACACACCATGAAAGCCAAGCCCCCTGGGTTTAGACTCGGCACCAAGCAGGGGCCCCTCCATGTACTAATGTTAATGGTAAGACCTGACAACTCTGAGACCCTCCTCCTGGGGCGGAGGCAAACCCTGTGTCTCTAGGGGAGAACACTTTCCAAGGGGGGCGGGAGGTGAGGAGGAAGGGCAGGACCGCTGGCCTGCTGTGCTGCAGGGCGCGCAGTCGGGTCTCCTACGGGAGCTGCCCCAGCAGGTTCCTCTCTTGGAGAAACACCACTTGCACCTGCGCCGTGGCTGTCGTTCTCAGTCATTTCACAATCCTCTGTACGGAGTAGGTTCTACCTGTGAAGCTCTGTGCTGGGCACTGGGAGTTCGGACCTCAGCCCCTGCCTGCCTCAAGAACCCCCTGGTCTGGTGGGGAAGACTGGCTTGTCTAAATGAACATGACAGACTGATCTGTGATGGAGGCGTGCCGCAGAGGCTAAGACTTCTCAGACAGCTGGCTCCCTGTGTGAGTGAGTGAGAAAGAGAGGAAAGCTTTCAAGAGAGGGGCTCTGAGCCAGGCCTTGCAGGGTGAGTAGGAGTTTTCCAGGAAGAAGGTAGAGGGAGTGTTCCTAGCTCAGGGAGCAGCATCAGCGAAGGCACAGCACGTTCACAGGCAGGGTGGAGTCCACCGGTGGTCTGCTGAGGGCAGGGAAGAAGTGATAGCAGTGAAGAAGGGCCTGGAAGAATAGGCTGGAGTCACTCGGGGCCATCTGGAGAAACTTGGACTCCTCCACGAAGCCAAAAGTTTATCACCAGAGAGATCCCAGAAGAAACATGGACATTTCTGAGAGAAAACTGTGGAAAACACATCAGAGATCTTCCAGAAGTTTCTGAGGGACTTTAGGCTTAATGTCTCCCCTAGAATCCCTGGCTGGCAGAGCTTTAAGGAACCCAAGAGCATCCGCATTGGCGGTTCTCAACGTGGGTCCGTGGACGCTCCAGGGTTCCGTGGACGGGCCTCAGAGACCCACCGCAGGACATTGGGCTTAGAGCGGGAGGAAGGGCACACAGCCACTCAGCAGGCTGGTCTGCAGAGACCCCGGGACAGAGACCACTGGCGCCGAACACCCACTCCTAGGGTCCTCCTGCAGGGGCAGGGCAGGCATGGTCGGCCCTGAAGTGGCATCCTGTGACAGCCTGTCCCACTGCAGCCCCCAAACAAGGCCGGCCTCCGAGGAAGGCAGGGCAGGGCCAGCCAGCTTGGTGGCGAGCAGGGGCCAAGGGACAGGCGTGACAATGTTTGGATTTATGGACTGGCAACAGTGACATGTAAGGATACGTCAAAAAACAAAAGGCCCAGGCACATGTCAGCCCAGCTCCCAATCCCCGACGGTTTGCTTTGTGTCCAGAATCCGAGCGTCAGGCCGCTAATGCACAAGCCCCCAAATGGACCCTTCTGTTTTGCTTTGATCGCTCCCGATGGCTCCCTCTGCCAGCCACACCAGACCTTTGATCTCTGGGCACTGATGTTAAGTGTCTGGAGCTCAACAACATCTCCTTGAGATTAACTCTTCGTGGCATGCCCGGCACCACGCTGTCTCTCCCATACATCACAGCTGGGCCCCGAGTGCCCCCAGCCTGCTGCCTTAGCGGTCACCACAGGCTCAGGCAATAACCTCCTGCCCTCCCCTCTCCTGACCCCCCCTCACTAACACCCTCTCGGCTAAACCCTGGTTGAAGTGAAAATTCTACCAGGCGGGGCTCTGGACCTTAGGGAAATCCCTCACATCTCCAAGCTGTGTCTCTTCATCTTAAAATAGGAATGAAGATGTCGACTCCCTCACTTAGCACCCTGCTGGACACAAAATAAAGGTGCCCTAAAGGTCTATCCAATGTCCAACTAATTGACTGGTGGTAAAGAATGCAGGGAAGTTGTTATTCAAGATAGTCAAAAGTCCAGTAAGAGCTCTTGGCACATAAGCTCTTGGCCTTGCTTCCCAAGCTTGGCATTCAGGAGATGTCTCATTGGAATTCACAAGAGGAAGGAAAGGCCCCCATAGGAAGGCAGCTAAAAGATACACCTGGATTCAGCCTCAAATGGCATAGCTACTGAGCAGCTATGGAGACGTCTCCATCCCTCAGGGAAAGGTTTTGCTGCAGCTGGAAATTCAGAGCATCCACTCACCTCATGGCAGCCCCACCCCGATCCTACCCAGATCTTCGGAGAGGGCTGATAGGGGTGACATGGTGCAGAACCTCCAGAGCACGCATCTGCCAGCTCACTCACTGCACATCTTGTCCACAAGAGGAATCAGTGATGACAGCGAGTCTGCTGTTTGTAAGTGTGTGTGTGTGTGTGTGTGTGTACTGAACTGGGGGCCTGGCTTGTGCTGACTTGCATGTGCCGCAGCACCGGTGTTTAAGGCCTAGGGAAACTGAACCAACTGCAAGGGAACGGAAACAAGAAATCATACGCAGGAAGCAGTCCTCCCCCGGCCAATGGCAGAAGAAGCCAACCTCTGAAGGGTGAAACGGGGTTACAGTCTTCCCCTCACTTGGCTCCCAGTTCACCTGTGGGGCCAGTACGAATGGGGAGGGTGGTGGTCTCCATCTCTGTCCTCAGCAGGAGGCTTGGTTCTGACAAGAGCCAGGCAGAACGCAAAGGCTCCCAGGAGACCACCGCGCCTTTCTCGTTCCGTCATGTGAGGCCATGGATCTGCCCACACCTCCGCTAACCGCCGTGGGGCCACACAGAAGCTGTCAGGTTGGCGATCTAGTTTCCGGCGACTGTGTTCTTGCGTAGAAGACACTTCCCAAGAACCCTAGGTGGAGTGGTGACAGGGACAGCCCCTCTCTTGAACAACAGCAGCTTCTCTGACAGTATTTGCTGGCTGTTGTGCTTGTTTCCCGAGTCCCAGCAAGCATCTGTGCTGGTCTCTTTCTTCCTTCTTCCCCTCCTCCCCTCCTTTTCACATCATATGTCATTTACATAATCCCACAAAAATTAATGAGCACCTTCTGTGTGATCAGACACTGCTCTAGATACTAAGAATATAAACAAATAAGGCACAGTCACAACTCTCAAAAAGTTCATGGTACAGGAGTATAAAATACTATGTTTACTGTGTTTGCTCTCCTAGGGCCTTAATTTTTTAAATGAAGAAGTGCTTTCTTGCCTACAGAGGTGAGGTACAAGGTACTATCAGCCCCAATGGCTTAATGGGCCCACAGAGTACGGGAGTGAGAAGGCCAAGGAGAACTGGTTTTAGGAACTGTGGAAATGATCGCTGAAAGTGTAGTCTTAGGAGAACTGGTTCTAAAACACTGCTACCTCTTCATACCAGAGCGGGATGAAAGGGGACATGACCCCTCCCTCTTTGTTTGACCATTTCTGGCTCCCTCTCCACAGCCCCCCTCCCCCCCATGCACACGGTATCCTCTGGGTCAGGCCCAGCCCCTCTGCCTTCCACTCTATTCCATGGACACGACTGAGCACAGCTAAAACAGGCAGGCTACCCAGGATGCGGTGGGCAAGTCCAGCCGTGTTCACTGAGGACGGACCACGGGCCAGCACTACAGACGCCGAGGGAGATGCTGGGACGGAACCACAGCCCCCGAACACTGCATTCCACACGCAGCACAGAGGACTGGAAGAAGGGACAGGGCTGATTCTGTCTTGGGTGACAAAGGACCATTGATGATAGAGGTGACCCCTGGAGCGTACCAGTGGGAGAATGAGACTTGGTGCGAAGGCAGCTGTGCTCCAAGGTAGAACTCAAGAACCGTGGGCGGAAACAGGAAGAACACAGCTGGCTAGGGCAAGGGGCGCTTGTGGAAGAGGCGATATCAGAGCCAGGCCTTGCCAGCAGGGGGAGTTTTCAACACTTACTCATTCAGCAGATATTTACTGAATAGCTCTTACGTTATTGTAGGTAAGGGGAATGCAATAATTTAGAAGACAAACAAAAACTCCTTGCCCTAAGGAGTTTACATGCTAGCAGGGAGGGCAGAAAATGAACCGTATAAATAAGCTAGAGCAGAGGTCAGCAGACTTTTTGTGGAAAGAAGCAATTGGTAAATATTTCAGTCTTTAGGGCCATATGGTCTCTGTCACAACCACTCAGCTCTGCTGCCACGGCTGAAAGGCAGCTGCAGACGATTCACACGTGAACAGGCCTGACCGTTCCAATAAAGCTTTATTTGCAAAATGAGGTGGGCTGGCTTTGGCTCACAGAGCATATCTGTGAGCCCCTGATATAGTATGTTAGATAGTCAGATGTGCTAAAAAGAAAATGTGAAGCAGGCAAGTAAAAATAAAGATGAGAAAAACTGGAGGAAGGGGTTGAAATTTTAGCAGAGATGCTGGAGAAAATATCTCGAGGAAGGTGACTGAGACTTCCAATATGAAGTGAGGGAGGCAGCCATTCGCATGCCCAGGAGAGAGCCTTCTGAACAGAGGGGAAAGCAAGTCCAGAGCCCTGGAGGCCAAAACAAGTCAGCCAGGTTCAAGAGCCAGCGAGGAGGTAGTGTTTCCAGGTACACAGAGTTGATAGGGGCCTTGACCGCCATCCTCCCAGGAGACCTGACTTGATTCACAGGGAAAGAGCTCCCTGCAAACTCCTCTCTCCGGACCAGGGCACACACAGGTAGCTCCGACTTTCCCCTGCAAGGCTCCGCCAGGGCGTCAACCCTGTGCAGCTGTCCTCGGTCCTGACAGTGCTGGTGGCTCAGATCGCTCTGCACAGCCTGAAGCTGCAGCCATCCCCCCAATGCATGCCTGTCTTCATCCCCCCTGCAGTACAGAAGCCTACCCCAGGCCCTCAGGCTCACCCCAGCTCCTCCAGGCAAGCCCAGTGTGCGGCGCAGCCTCCCATCCTCTCTCCGTCGTCCTGAGGAACAGATTCCTCCTCTGTTGCCAGAGGAGCACCTATCACGTGCTACATGTCTGTTTCTCAGAAATCTTTCCGCAAGGTGCTAGAACCCTCATTTTGCAGGTGAGGAAACTGAGGCAGGGCCCAGTCATTGCCGCCACCACAGTTCAAGTTGAAGTGCCAGAACTAGAGATGGATCAGTCTGGACACCATGATCTTTCTGAATCACCAGGACACTTCCCACTCAGCACTCGGCCAAAATTGTTCTCATTTCACAGCCCCCCTCCCTCACCAGCCCAGCTGAGTTAGCTTGGGACCTAACTGGCGCTGGGACCAGTTAGCTTCTTGCTTACGGGTCCCAGCGCCCGCCTCTCCTCATATGTGCATCCAGGTGCAGGGTGATGCTGTTGGGGATGAGGGTGGCAGCAGCAGAGATGGCAAAAAATGACCATTTTCTGGGAAAACGAGATTGAATGTCAAGGGTTAGAGAAGGAGGATGACTTCTAAGGCTACAGCCTGAGCAGGAGGAAGAACGCCTGGCCATTTGCAGAGATGGGGAGGACCTGGAGAGGCTGGGGCTAGTGGGCAGGGAGTGGAGAGAACGGGCTGAGAATCACGAGTTGGTTTTGGGTGGGTGGCATTGCAGGTCCCGTGAGACACACAAACAGAGATGTCAGGCAAGGAGCTAATGTCCAGCATGTAGGTCGTGTTGGAGGCCACGGCACCGACGGACATGAGCTGGGGGCGAACGCAGGGAGCGTTCAACATTTGGGAGTTGGGGACATGGGAAGAACCAACAGAGGCAATGGAGGAGGAGCTGCTAAGAAGGGGACCGAAAGGATGGATCGTCCTTCCAGAGGTTAGGGGAAGAAAGCACTCCAGCAGGGAGAGCTGGCCAACCAGGTGAACTAAGAGCTGACCACTGGGTTGGACAGTAACCTTGAAAGAACTGTCTCAAGGAGGAGCTGGGAGCAACATCAGAGTGAGTGGGTCCCAGAGAGAGTGGGGGAAGGAGAAGTGGAGAGGGTGGCAGAGAGCTCTTTTGAGTTATGGAAAGAGAGCTCAGGAAAGGGGCTGTAGCCAGAGGGCAATGCGGGTTAAGAGAGGTTTCTGGGTTGTAAAACTTAAAGATATCATAGCATATTTGTAAGAAGATGATTAAATAGAGAAGGGGAAAGGATGGCACTGGGGAAAGGAGACAAACGGGGGGATCAGAGTCACTGGGCGGGAGACAGACTGGGATTCAGCACCAAAGGGAAGGGTTTGGTCTCGGGGGCAGAAGACTCAATGAAGCCCGCTAGTATCATTCTAACGGGGATGCCTGGCCAGGGTAGCATTACCCAGAGCTGTGAAACTCTGTGAGGTCCCCTGGTGAAGTTGGGAAATAACTTCTTGTCTCATTTTCAGCTTCTTTGTCTTTAAAATTAGCTCACTGTGCCTACCTCACACGATCATTGTGAAGAGGAAATGGAATAATGTGTTCAGATCACAGTGCTTATTCCACCGTAGGGGTTCAGCAAGGCTGGGTTCCTCCAGCCCCCCCGCCCTACCTTCCCTCCTCCACACCAGGGTTTTTCTGTGGCTCACCTTAAGAAACGTGGTTGGCCCTTCTGCTTCCAGTGCAGCCTGGAGGCCTGCGGGGCTGGAAACCGGAGAACTATGAGCTGTGCTTCCCCCAAACACACTTCTCTGTATGTTTCAGCAGATTTTTGCTTGTGAATTTGATGAGGGTTTTTTTTTTTCGATGGTGACTTTTCATTTCTGCACCGTCTCCTGGAGCTTGGTTCTGTAAGCTGCACCTGCTAGCTGCTAGGATCTTTCCAGAGATACTTCCCACTGAGTGGAGCCCAGCCAGGAGGCTGGGATCTCCCCCAGGGCCCAGTGCAGGAGAGGGCGTGCAAGGCTGCAGTTCCAGGCTGGCCTGAGACAGTGGTTCCACCTCCCCACCCCCCACCCCCGACTCAGCCAGTGCAGCCAGGGTGGGACAGAGGCCCCAGCCAGGCTGCAAGCCCTCCTTCTAGCCTGAGCTCTGTGACACTCCCTTGCCCAGGTAGGAGATCCATCAGTCCATGACCCAGAAAGACGGGCTCTTGTCATGAGCAAAGGGGCATTTTAACTTCCATCCACGAACTTCCCGAGGAAGAAAAATTTCAAGTTCTGTCAAAACAGGTTAGCATCTTAGAGAGCATGGCTCACTACCATCTGCATTTGTCCCACTTGTGGCGTTTATGATGGTTATCCACATTAATTATTTTGCTGCTAAAGTCCCTTCTAATTTCTGAATGCTGTTATTTCTGAGAAAGATGGATATTAAATATGCCACACATCAGCACAGGGTGGCATTATGGCATGCTATTAAGTTCAGATGCTCAGGCTTGGCAGAAAATAACTTTGCTATTTGTAATCACAATATAAAGTGTTTTATGCTGTGGCGCAACATGAAGGATAGCGTTGATGGAAACTGATGTCTTCGCTGTGCAATGACTCGGAAGCCACCCAGAAAGACAGGCTGGGGGGCTGGGCCACCTGAGAATGGGGATGAGGGGGATGGGGGAAGAGAAGTGCAAGAAAAGAGATTCCAAAGCACAACCACACTTGCCTGCGGGAGGTTTGAAAAGGACTCATTTCCAGAGACAGCTCCCAGAGATTCTGGTTCTATAGGTCTGAGGTGAGGCGTAGCCAGCTTCTAGAACATTCTGTCCCTCCTGGTTCTCACAGCTGTTAGAGCACCACAAGAGAATTTACAGAAAGGAGAACAGTGCTCCTCCAGAGGACAGTGACACATTCCAAGCGCTTTAGCTTTCAAACTGTGCTCACATGTCCACGGGGTCACTGGGCCTCATCCATGCAGCCTGGGAAGGGAAACTTTATTCGTGCCATTACCAGGACAAAACGAGACATAATTCTCCTCCTATCCCAACCCACTCCCCCGAAAAGACACCAGTGGGCTGAACCCAAGAAGGACAGACCCGAAGGTGAGGTCCAATGTGGGTGTCTGTGGAAACCAAAGAAGGCTCACTTTGTGAGACTCTCCATTTAAAAGCAGTATTTCAGATTCCAGCCTGAGGGGTTTGGCGGTACTGAATGCTTCTTCAAGGTCCCTGCCTGTTCATTCATTCCTCGAGAATGTACCACACTTGCCCTGGCCGGGTGACTCGGCCAGATGGAGCGTTATCCAGTACACCAAAAGATTGTAGGTTCGATCCCACGTCAGGGCACATATGGGAGGCAACCAGTCGATGTTTCTCTCTCTCTCCCCCTTCCTCTGTCTCTAAAATCATGAATAAACACATCCTCAGGTGAGGATAAAAGCAGAATGTACCACTCTTACAGGCTCTGTGCCCAGGCTCCAGGACTGGTGGGCAGCTACACAGAGTATGGCCCCAAGTTGAAAAAAGGAGGCAAAGCAGACACTGATTGAGAAGGGGGCTAGGTCCCATTCACAGGGGTCCGGGATAAGATGAAAATCAGCTGATGTCAAGCAGCTTTCTCGCGGGTGCCCTCCGTAGTCACCCACTCATTCTCCACAAACTCCTGCTAGCAAATAAAATCTTTGCCTGGCATTGCTAGTTCTTAAAGCGATTCAGTTCCTGTTTCTGCTGGGGAGATAGCTCCCCCTGGTGGTTGGAGGCCTACGTTTTTCCATGCTGCAGTACCGTATAGGAATCTGTGCTGAATCCGTAGTACTCTAGATTGGACAGAGCACAGGTATTTGCCTGTCCCCCTGAAATGGGGCCAGTGTTGAATCACCTTAAACTTCCTTGATTCCTGAGTTCGAATCCCAACCTCCCTACTTCTTTGATGTTGTGATTTGGGCAGTTATTTAAATTCTCAGAGCCCCCATTCCCTCACCTATAAAAATGACTATGACATTGCCAGTGGTGTTGGTGTTGGGGTTAAGACAATAAAATGACACCTAACTCTGTGTGTGACACCTAGCAGGCCCCCATAAATGTTAGCCATTTGCTCTCCCTAGCTTAAGTGTACGGGTTTGATCCCGGGTTAGGGCAAATACCTAGGTTGTGGATTCAATCCCCGGTCAGGGCATGTCCAGGAGGCCACAGTCAATTTCTCTCTCTTCCCCAACCCCTACCTCCTCTCTCTCTAAAAAAAAAGCAATAAACATATCCTCAGGTGAGGATTTTTTTTAAAGCTTTCCAGCACCCTCCCTTTCCTTTTCTTCTCCCTGATGCTCCCTCCCAAACTTCCACCCTATTCTTTCTCTCCACTATCTTCTCTCCCCCCTCTCTGTTCCTCCTCATCTTCCTTTCTCTCTCCATCTCCTTCCTGCTTTCCCCTTTCTCACCACCTCCCACAATCCCTCTCAGCTCCCTCTCCTCTTTTTTCCACACCTTATCCTCCACCCTTGTCGTGCCCACCCTCTTGCCAAGGTGTGTAAGAACTAACAGTGGGTATGTGGAGGGTACTCTCCAGAGGTAAATTGCATTCTGGGCTGAGTCGGAGAGGAGCCATTTCTCTGCTAGTCGATACACTGCAGATAGCTCTTGTGTTCTTCAGAGGGGCACCAAGAGCCTTTCTGCGCACTTCACCCTGGAACTCAAGTCCCTGCGCCGCCGTCTTCATCTTGGGTGGTGTTTTAACACGCTCTGTCTTCCTCTCACTCGTTTGAATGCTGTCTAATGTTTGCATGCTCTGCTCACTCTTTCTCTCCTCCCCTCGCCTGCCTGCCCTCTCCCTCCCTTAGCTCACCTTGCCTCTTTCTTTTGCATTGTTTCAAGTGCTCTTTACTTTTTTCCTCCTGTTTTTGATTTGCAAAGTGGTCCTGGTTCCCCTAGATTCTCAAAGTGCATTTTCTCACGCAGCCTGCAATAGCTCTTCCCTGTCACTGAAAGCTTTTTCACCCCCATTTAGAGCCATTTGCCCTGATCATTTCTCTCTTTGAGATCACACAGATGAGTCCATGCGGTCTTTAGCTGTCAGCAACATCCCTGGAGGGAAGCAACTCCTTAAAGCTTGCATTTTAATTTGGGGACCAATCGGGGGCTCACCAGTGCAGAGTGGGAGCCCCCCAATTTCCCAAGCTGCCTACCTCTGCCCTGAGACCTCTGGAAAGGAAACAAAAATGCCCTACATGGTTGTGTTTTGGGGTGGGTTTCCCCTCCACAAGACAGATGGAGGGGGGTAAGTCGGCCAAGACTGCTTTTCTCAAGTGACTCTCTGTCTACATAGTTTCCTTTGAGGAAGAAGGCAACAGAATCATCAGATGACAGACAGAGTCTGTGGATCAGCTGTCTGGGCACTGTTCCTGGGGAGGGAGGGCAAGGGGCTTACAAGGAGCCAGCTGTCGGGAGTGTGGCATCCCCAGCCACGCAGTCACACAGAAAGGTGGGGCATGCGTTTAGAATAAAAAAATAAAAAATAAATTTAAAAAGCACAATTCTTCTCTTTGTGGCTGAAGACCTAGAAGCAAAAATAAATAAGTCATATAAATGACCCTCTGCCAATTGTCCAGAGGGCTCTCCTCTCTACAATGGGACTGGGTACAAGGGTCCCCACCTTGGGGTACTTGGGGCCACCCTCCACTCTTGTTTCGTCCCCCCCCCCAAAGGAGGTACTGAGACAAGGATTCCAGGGTGTGCAGTTGGTTTGAGGGCAGGGGTGATCCTGGGAAGTTTTGATGAGCAGGGTGGGGGAGGGTGAGCAGGAAAGGGAGAGAAGGGAGCCAGTGAAGGTTCATTGTCAGGTCAGACAGCACTGATTGCACCTGTGCTCAGCCCCACTGGGCAGCTCCGGGGCATGGCCTTCTGCCCACTGAGAAGCAAGAAGATGGGGATATTTGTTCCCATAAACCCCATCCATCATTTGCTGAGGGTTGCTTCCAGGGCAAAACTCCCAGCACCTCCCACTTGCCCTGGGTCTGAACTGAGCTCGTCCCCACCCCCAGCAGCCCCTGCAGAGAGGCACAGGTGTATGCACAGGTGCCTCTGCGTGCATAGTTCAGGGCTAAGAGGAGAAGGCGGTGCTCCAACATCATACCTGCCTGGTCTGTGCCACCTGCCCCGTCATTCTTGCGTCTCTAGCCCAAGGGCAGTAAACTTTTTTTTTTTAAGGGCCAGGGACAAATGTGTGCCCTGGGACACACATTTTAGGCTTTGCAAGCAGAAGGTCTCTGTGCAGTTACTGAATTCTGGGACTGTAGTGTGGCAGGGCTGGACATGACATAAAGAAGGTAAGGTGCCCAGGGCACACCATCGAGGGGGTGCTGGCTGCCAAGGCTGGGGTGGCCCCACTGTGTGAGTGAAGGCCTTCTGAAATGTTGCCCACTGGGCCACCTCATGTCCTTTACACCAGTTTTAGCCGGATGCAGTGCAGAGCTGGCCACACCCAGTACGGACACAAACGGGTTCCATGTGCTCCTGCAGAACCTCATGGACAAAACAGGCAGACAGCCGCATTTGACTCAGGGACTGTAGCAGACTCACCTCTGCTCTGGCCACACTGGTCTTTTAGGTCCTCCAAGCCTCGTGCTCCCGCCTGCCTCCTCCTTCCCTCTGCTGTTCCTGCCCCCCACCCATCGCCTTGCCTAGATATTCCAGCTCAGCCTTCAGGTCAGCATGGCGCCCTCGGTGCTTGGGGAAACCTCCCAGCCCTTGGCCAGAGCAGATCCTCCCCAAGAGGACACCCCCACAATCCGTCAGAACACTTATCACAGTACTAACAGCAACATCGATTGTGCCATTGTGCCATTGATTAGTTGTGTCATGTCTGTCTCCCTCCCCAGAATGTGAGCGCCCATCAGTTATCAGGATGGGAGGTCTGCTTCCTCAGGTGTCTGGGATCTTTGCTGTCCTCAGTGCCCCCAGCCCAGCCAGGGACCTCCTGGTCCTCACCCAGCCTCTTGCATCAGCCTCTGAGGGGTCCCCTGGGTGGGTCACTGCTCTGCTAGAAAGCGTCTGGTGGCTGCCCCACACCTCCATGAGAACATCCAGGCTTCCAGGGACCCACCCAGCCCTCGGTCCCCTACCAGCCTCAGTCAGCTCCCTGCGCGTCCCTCGGGCCAGGTTCCAGTCGCCCCCAACCCCTGGGTGGGAAGGCCTCCCTCTCTGCACGTCCAACACCAGTCTGGCTCTGGCTTCCCTAAGAGGCCTTCCCAGATGTTTGCCCTCACACCCACGGCACCCCCAGTCTCAGCTGGCTCTCAGCATGGAGACCGCCACAGTCCCGCATGCTTCCCCAATTTCAGGTTTCCTACACTGTTACAACTGACTACTATTTACCCAAGAGTCACCTTTATCAGCCTAGGAGCTCCCCGAGACCAGGAGCCAAGCACTTTGCACCCACCATGTAGCACCTAGCACAAAGCACTTAGCACATACCACATAGTACCTGGAACCTAGCATGTAGCACCTAGTACCCAGCATCAAGCACATAGCACTTAGCACCCAACATGTATCACATAGCACCCATTATGTAGCACCTAGGCCCAGCATGTAGAACCTTGTACCCGGCGCCTAGCACCGAGCATCCAGCACGTAGCACTTAGCAGCAAGCCAGAGCCTAGGGGACACTCAGTAAGTGTCTGCTGAATGACAAAAGCCTTCGGAACACCTAACTGTAGTCTCTCCTATGACTGGCTTGGGAACTTAAATGGCCTCTGGTGCACCCACCACTTTTTAGGACCAAGGATGGAAAAGGGGGCCTTGGCCAAACAGTAGCACTTTCTCCACCTGCTTCTTTTGTCCACTGGCAGCTTTTTGGCTGTCACCAAGCTCAGAAAGCCAGAGTCCAGGACTCACAGACCATCTCATCCCACAAGCCCCGTGCGATGACAGGGCCGAGGCCCAGCTCCTGATGTCCAGGACAGGACGTCCCGCCCTGGCCCTCGGCTGTGTCCAGCTTTGGTGGGGGCGGAGGTGCCAGGTCCAGGCAAACAAGGGCAGAGATCACAGGCCTGCGTTTTGTCTTTTCCTCTGAAACCCCTCAGAAATAGAGGGGACAGGCTGAGACCAGACTGAGGTCCATGGGCAGGGAGGTGGCAGAAGCCGTTCCGTGACTGGAAGGGGTTGGGCCGTTTGCTGTTAGAGCATCATCTGGACAGGGGCTCAAAGGGACTCGCTCCCCCCAACCCTCGCCTTGTCCAGCAAGGCCCCCAAGGAACTGCTCTGAGAGGCAGAGACAGCTCCTGCCCCCCTGCGGGTGCACACAGCTATCCCGTCACCTTCACGGTGCAGATAATTCACATTCAAATGAGCTCTGACTCACCAGAGATGCAGGAGGACAATGCTCCTGAAGTGGGAAGACCATGGCTTGCTGTCCTGCACTTCCCTTTCCCGGCATGTTTCTTGCCCAAAGGGGGCATTGGGAGGGCGCTCCGGCCAGCGGCAGTGCAAGTCCAGGTAGTCGAGGAGCAGTAGGCCTGGGCCATAGTGAAACAGCCTCCCCGGGCCCCCAAGGAGCCCCTTCCAGTGGAATATTAGCTCTTTCGTGTCCCTGGAATATCAGGTTCTTAGGGATCTTATTGCTTTCTATAACGCAGACCTCCTCAGCTGGTCCTGCCCCAGATTCTCCTGGACAAGTGGGGTGGGGATGGTTCTGATTCTGTGCCGTGCAAAAGCCTTGGCCTTGGCTGGCAAAGCACCTCAGGCAGCGCCCCACCTTGCTAACGCCTAGCCACGCCCACTACATCGGAACTTCTATGGGACCCAGGGCAGGGCGGAGGTCTTTTTTTTTTCTTACACCTAAAACAATTCCATTTCTGCTAACGTGTGGGAACCACTGACTGAATAGATCATATCAAGAATCCCTCTTAAACTGGGGTGCTCACTTGCTCACGTATCAAGCAAGATGGAGACCATTATTTTGTAGTAACGCCCCCCACTGGGCCCAGGAAAGGATGGAGCAGAGTCTTTCCGCTAGCACTTGACCATCTCCAGGGGTTAGAGTTTGAAACCTGAACACTCAGAGTGTTTGACAGTTCGGTGGTTAATTTGAGCCGCGTAGACCACAGATTTGGGGGCGGGGTGGGCGGGTGAACCGGGCTAGGTCCTCCCATTGTCCACGGGGCGGAGGCAGCGGCAGCTCAGGCCCCAGAGAGGGGCCGGGTGGGAGGGCCGCCCCGCCCAGCCGGCACGTGATCCTCCCCCAAGCCTCCATCCCATCGCGTCCTCCTCACTGTGAAGACAGTGCTGCCGTGCACTCATTACAGCTTCATTAATTATTAAAATGGTATTTATCAAGGGCTGGCAACTCTGAAGGAGGACTTCGTGTTTGTGGCGGTTCTTGAACTTTGGCAACTCCAGTCTTAATAATCGATTGTGATCTGTTTAACTTGGAAGCACATTTCTTATGAAACCTAAAGCAAACCTTTATGGAGACACTTAATTATAAGGGAGACTAATTTGCTTCCCCTCAGGCCCCCGGAGACTCTGAGCAGGGCGCCTTCCCTGGTAGACAGGGGGGTGATGGTTATCGATGTAGACCACCGCTGCCCGGAGAAACGTCTCCCCAGCTCCCGTCTGCACGCAGGTTAACGGGAGCTGTAAGGACTGCGTCCTCGCTCATTAAAAGTGTCCGCGTGCCACGGAGGGTTGCTTGAGTGATATCGAACTGTCTCGGGAAGTTAAGCAGGCTCTGCATTAGGGCACTTCCGGGACCTGCTGCATCTAACTAGGAAGGGAGGTGGCTGACCCTCCTGCCCTAGTCCCTGAGCGTGGTGAGCATGCCCTCCCAGGTGACGCACTTGCTCCTAAAGCCCACCTGGCGGGCAGGTCTGGGCCCCCTGGTGCCGGGCCTGCACTGACACAGCAGAGCACAGGCGTGGCTGGGATGTGGGGATGCACATCCCAGAACTGACCCTCCTGATCTGTGTCTCTTGAAGGCCACTCACCACCACTCCTCGCTTCGGAGCCTGCATCTCTAAAACGACAGTAACTACTCGGTAGGGGTACTTGTGAGGATCAGAGATCATACAGGAGAAATGCCCCCACAGAGGCTCAGTAAAGGCAGCTCCCCCGCCATTCCCTGCTCTCACGCCTCCTGCCCCTTCCCCCGCCGCTGCTCCAGCCAGTACCTGATTGGGCCCAGTGTTCGTCCACTTGGACTGCTACAACAAGGCACCCCAGCCTGAGCGGCTGGAGCAACAGAAACGTATCTTACCACATTTTGGAAAGTCTGAGATGGAGATGTCGACAGCTTTGGTTTTTCTCCTGAGGCCTCTCTCTTGGCCTGCGGAGGCCCACCTTCTCCCTGTGTCCTCACGTGGTCTCCCCACATGCATGTCTGGGACCTCTTCTCCCGAGGACACCAGTCCTATTGGGTGATGACCCCCCCACCAATGACCTCATGTTAACTTAATCACCTCTTCAAAGGCCCTACCTGAAAACCCAGTCACGGTCTGAAGTACTGGGCGTTAGGATTTTAACACGTGAGTTTCAGGGGGATGCAGTTAACCCCCAATAGCTCCCTACCACTACCACCATCACCCATTAGCAGCGGTGGCAGCGGTGTGTCCGAAGGGCAGCCAGCTAGATGCAAACTCTGCCTTCGCTGTCTGGCCTCACCTTCTGCCAGTGAGCTGGCCCACCGCCCAACCCTGCCCCCAAGCAAAGACCAGCCTGACTTCCGACCAAGGCCGTACTGGGGTAGAGTGCATTGTAAGGCCAAATCGTCAAATCAGACCTGCATCATGCGGAGAGTTTGGGCAGCTAAGAAAAGGCCTCGAAATGATTTCTTGATCCTTATGCTTAAGGATAATAAGGCAGTTCATAAGGCTGTGGACAGCATTAAATGAAATGAGCACAGGTTGTAAAACAGGGCCTGATGCGATGTGGGCATTTGAATATTGCCACCCTTCTCCATATCCAGAGGGGTGTGCTGAACTTGGTGTGAGAGGAAGATCCGTCTGGCCAGGATAGCATGCGCAGAAACTCTCGGGTCAACACGGGTCAGGGCAATAGCAGTAGGAGAGAGAAGAAGAAACATTCCAAAGACACCTGCAGGAAGAAACGCTGGTTGTAGGGGCTGTGGCTACGAGGGAGGAGAATGAAAAAGAAAGGGAGAGACCACAGTTGATCCCACGGTCTTAGACCTGGCTTAGTGGAGGAGAGTGCCTGTGACCGAAAGGGGGAGCTGGAGTAGGGTGGGGGCAGGGGCTGGTGAACTCTGCAGAGGTCACACTGAATGTGAGGGGAGGCCCTGGGGGCACTGAGGAACGGGAGGGGGGTCCGGATCCATCAGCTGAGGAGTGTGCAGCCGAGACGGCCACTCCTGGCGTCTCAGGCCCCCCGTGCCTCCCTGACCATAGGAAGCCCACCCGGGAACTGTGCCTTGTTAATGAAGCTGCTGCGACGGAGGGCGATGACTCAGGGTCGTGTGTGCCCTGGGCCAGAACCTGAGACCTCAGACCAAGGACCCTATTTCTAGTCCTCCCCTCCAGCTGCGCCCTTTACAGGGAAAATGGTGTATTCACAGCTGAAGTACAGATCTGCTTTCCCCTTTTCCAAGTGGAAAACTCATAGAATTCTTAAACGGAGCTGTCTTCTGGCGAAATGCCCTTGGTGGGTAGGACGCAGTTGTTCTAACATGTTGATCTGTGACTTTCGGGGCCGTCTCGGATGCTTGGCTGCACACACTTGTTTCGCCTGCGCTGGTAGCACCACATCATTGTAAACTGCCAGGGAGGAAAGGCAGGAGCACGGGTATTTCCTGACTCCTTGGCCAGGGGTTCCTCTCACTTGCGAAAAGGAGGTGGACGAGGGAGACAGTTCATTTCTTGACCATCAGATGGTACACGAGTCCTCTAGGACCTGTGGAGAAGACCACCCCACCCAGGGGCACCTGCGAGAAGCCCCTCAATGTCCTGGTTCACTCTCCACCCACTCCACCGAGCCAGCCCCTGCAATATTGCAGGAGAGCGACCCACAGAATGAATGAGCGTGCACAGCCCACAAAAGGAACCATTTTCCCAGAGGAGGCGACAAGAGGGCGGGCCTGGCCCTCGGTGGAAGGGTTCCCAGGAAAGCTGGAAAAGCCAGTTGCTGTGACTAAGAAGAGGGGCTTAAGAGCAGCTACTGAAAGGAGCTTTCTTCTCAGGAAGAAGTGGTCCAGGGAAGGGAGACTTTCTAGAAGTGCCGCAGGACTTTATGGAAGCACAGACTGGGGTGGAGTAGGATGAGACAGGACGAAGACGCCGGGGCTGACAACAAGGGCTCAGGACCGGAGACCCGGGCTCCGAGAGCCAGCAGCAGCGTCCCGAGGAGACGCAGCCCAGGACCACCGAGTCGCAGGGTCTAGGGACTGGCTTCACACAGAGAGATCGGGGGGAACAGGTCAGAAAGCGCAGCAATGGACCTGAATGTCTATATGGGGAGATGGGACCTGCTAATGGCTATTTCAGAGCAGCAGGAGAAGGGCCGATGATTTAATAATGGCCATGGGGCCCCTGGCTAGACACTGGGGAAGAAAACACGTGAGCAACATCCCGTCCTCGCTCTCTGTACCCGCACAAACCCCACCTGCCTGAGAGGTGGCGAATGAAACCACTGAAAGAGAGAAAATGCATTGTGTGCGTGCGTGTGTGGGTACACAGAGTCCGGTGCTGAAGCATAAGCTGCGAAAACAATATTCGTGATGCAAATGACAAAGGCCTAATTTCTTTCATTTGTCATCTGAGAATTCTTATCATTCGATAAGGGAAAGAGTTCTTACAATTCAATAAAGAATGAAAGCTCTCATGAGCCAGTAAAAAATAGGCAAAGGACATTCACAGAAAAAAGGAAAAGGGAAAAATAGCTCATAAACATATCAAAAGATGAACCGCTTCTATCATCACTGAAGAAAAGCAAACTGAAACACGGTTGATATTTTTTTAATCTATCAGACAAGAGAAGATTAAAAGTCGATTATCTGCCCGTGCCCTTGTGGGCACAGCTACAGGGGATCGGGCGGATTCACATGCTTCATGTGCACATGCTGAACCAGGTAGGACGCCTTTGGAGGATAATTTGGTGATAGCTATCCAAATTTTAAATTCATATGTCATTTAATGAGAGTTTTATTTCTAGGAATTTTAAAAGATATGTATATATGTACACATACATATGTGTGTGTATATATATGCGCACAAATAGACATATACAAGATGTCCCTTGCTATGTCCCTGCAGCAGACTAGATATGACATACATGTCCTTTAATACAGGAAGTTTTTAAAAATTCATAGTACAACAGTCACTGAATTACTAGCTAGTTATTAAAGTGAATAAACTCAACCTACATGCTTTAGCTCCTCTCTTTCTTTGTAACAAATCACCCTAAAATGTAGGTGCTTCAAAGTCACCGCTCACTGTCTTCCATGGCTCTGTGGGTGGCCGCTTTGGCCCAGGGGGCCGCTGGCCCTGTCCCGTCTCTCTAGGGCTTTCGCAGTGCGCTCAGGGCTCGCCTGGGCTGGCGACCCCCACGTCCAGCAGCAGCCGGGACTGGCTGTTGGGCAGGAGACCAGGGCGCGCCTCCCCGTGGGCTGCAGGCTGCTCACAGCGTGGCAGCGGGGCTCCAGGAGGACGCGTTACAAAGCCCCGAAGGCAAGCACAGCATCTCTCGTAAAACTTTGTCTCAGGAGCTCCCGCCACATTCTGTGGCAGAGTGGCAATCTCTGCCATCTGTATACCTGCAGATTTCTGGGATGACATACAAGAAACTGTTCATGATTTTGGCATCAGTGGAAAAGGACTGACCTCTTTGTATTGTTTTTATTCTTACTCTAAACATGTTTTTTATTAAAAAAAACTTTTAAAGAAAACAAAACCCATTTATTGAGCCAAAAAAAGCTGCACTCAGCTATCAATTTACTGCCTGCACATGGAGTTTTGCCCCGAGATTCCCTCCACCATGATGGTTCATTCCTATGCCCGAGGGCCCCAGAGGCAGGGAACTGGCCAGACACGACCCACCCCGCATCATGGTTCAAGGAGGAGAATGTGCCTTCCCTTTGGGTGACAGTTGTTCTGAAACCCGGATGCCTTCTTTTGGAAGGACCTCTTCCTTGTTTTGTCACCAATTTGAATGTGACAAAGCAAGGTAAGCCTTGGGATCCGTGCAGGTGACAGCCCCGAGAGGCCTTGCTAGTGCAGGCATGCTGGAGAAGTCACCTGAGCTGGGGTGTCAGGGAGGACTCGGGCTTCTCCACTCACCCCAACTTCTGAAAACCAAGATGTCTGTGAACTAAGTGACCCCCGGGTGTGCAGGGCAAGCCTGAGCCAGATTTGTGAGCGTCTGGGCACACATGTGTGACTGGGACAGCCCCTGGAGGAAGACCCTGCAGAGCTGTGGCCCCAAAGCTGGAGTGACACTCTGCCAAGACCTCCCTGGCAGACCTTCTAAGTGAGACCCTGAGGCCCTGGTCACCTGCAGTTGGTTCCTGCAGTCCCTTCCCAGCCTCTGTCCCAACAGCCCTCCCTTCTCCCTGCCCCCTCCTCCTGCCCACACACACCGCCCCTGGCTGCTGCTCCTCACCGCTGTACTCACACAGTCCTGCAGGGAAAGGGCAGCTGTACACATGCATGCACGTGGACAGATATGTGCACAGATGTGTGCGTGTGGTAGGAATACATGTTGCTCAGCTGCATGTGTGTGTGCAGATATGTGAGTGTGTGAGAACTGTGACAGCTTTCTGGACCCATGTATAAAGAAAGAGATGCTGAGTATGTGTCTGTCAACATACGTGTGTGTGTGTGTGTGTGTGTGTGTGTGTGTGTGTGTGTAGGAGGAGGAATGACTGGTGGCAGCCCCTCGGGACAGAGGGGCGTGGTGATTCCAGAAGTTGGTGTGGACAGGCAGCTCCGTTTCTTATTCCCTCTTGAGAAAGGGGGACATACACCCACGCCCCCAGCACAGGCTCTGCCGGCCCTGGCCTCTGAGCTGTGAGGTCCATGCCATGGGAGGAATCCCCAGACAAAGGTGACGGGGCCACGAGACAAGGATTCTGCCACACTGGCCAGTGCTCCCTATTCTCATGCCTTCCATCAGAGAGACAGGACTTGGGCACTGCAGAGCAGCCTAGCCAGGCCAGGGCCAGGCCCCAGGGCCCTCCTCCCTGAGGACCACCTATCTCTGCAGATGGAGGAGATTCCAGCAGGGCCTTGGGCCCCAGCCAGCCCCCATTCCGATCACAGCTCCGTCACTACCTCTCTCCCGGTCTTTAGCCAGGTTTTCTCACCTGTAACATGGGGGCAAGATAACAGAAGTACCCACCTTGTAGGGTGTCAGGGAGGGTAAATTGTTTAGTGCTTAACACAGAACCTGACACACGACAGGTGATCAATAATTGGTCGAGATGACAATCATTTCATTTGCTTCTCACGAGAGCCCATGGGAGAAGCCACTGCACAGTATAGCTCCATGGGGCTCCATCATCCAGTCTGTACAGCTGACAACCTTGGCCTTGGCGGTGCGCAGCCTGTGAAGCAGGTCAGACAAGGTAAACAAGAGTGAAGTGGCATTGCTAGGATGAAACCAGCTCTGATGGCTCCTTAGGGGCCTCCCACCCCACCGGGTGCCACTGGCCTGACCAGCATTCACAGCTTGGAGAATACGCTCTCCAATCTCCCTCCTGGTTTTGGTCCACACTCACCATAAATCCTTCCTGCCATCCCCCAAATAAAGAGGTTTCTCAAGAGGAGAGCAACACATGTCCTTCAGGGGCTCCAGCTGGAATACAAGAGGGCAGCTGGCACGACGAGCAAGACAGAGCTGGTCCTTGTTCCTGACCCCTCCCAGGGACAATTTGGCACAGGTGGCATCCTGCCCTGTCAATCATCCTCAGGAGACAACACCCCCCCCAAGAGATGGTGGGCACACTTCAAAGCACCTTCCTCCTGGGGTGCACCTGCACACAGCCTGTGCACCGAGAGGGGGCTGGGCAGGGGAGCCAAGCCGGTGCCGGGGCAGGGTGAGGCCAGGCTCTGCCAGCCCTGCCCTTCCACAGCACGGGTCCTGCACCTGGCAGCACGGGCTGTGTCGTTCTGCTCTGCTTTGTCCTGAGCAGACGTCAGAGTGTCTGCAAGGCTGCTGGGCTCTGCAGGGAGAGGAGCTGGTCAGAGTGTGGGGGGTGGGCGGGGGCAGTTCTCCCTCTCCAGCGCCCCTGACGTCCTCCTGTCGGAGGCACACGGTCATGCCCATCACATTTGAACTTCACGTGACGGTGCAACATGTGCAACAATAATAGGAATCATAATGGCACGGATGTGTGAATCTCCGTGCACTTTTTAAGATTTCCTTTCTTGAATCTGTTTTCCAGTTCAGGCTTGCATAAACACCTGCGGCTACCATCCGCCAGGATATTCTGGCTGACAGGTCCCACGCTAAGCCTTGTACACGCGTTGCCTCCTACACCTCACAACAAACCCACGAACAGGCATCATTCTCCCAAGTCGCACAGGTGAGGACTGCCAGGGGAAACGGAAACCTCAGAGGCTTTCCCCGGATCGTGCAGCTAGTTCCAAGCAGAGCCCAGATTCTAAGCTAGGCATCTTTGGCTCCAGGCCCACACTCAACGGCTTTACTTAGAAGTTAAATAGGGAAGTATGTGATCGCCCTGCTATAAAGAAACTGAAGTCTAGCAAATGGCAAAGCACTCACCCAGAGCCACACCGCAAGTTGGTGACAGGTCCGAAACCCTGGCCAACGGTGACTAGCCTAAGGGCCTTTTACGGAATCTTCACGGAGGTCTGCCTTTCCTCCCTAGATAGAAACTCTGAAGTCCAGGCCAGAGAAGGCGTGGCTCCTCTCCAGGCTGCGCATGCGCTCCATGGCTCCTCCCAGGGGCTGCCACTATGGGGCCCTTCCTTCTCTCTTCTTTAGCCGTGTTATAAGAGTTCCTTAGCATGACAGGAGAGAAGCTACTTTTAAAAATACTCAAACTGTGACTCTAATAGGGGTGTTCAGTTTCAGGGTGACGGGTCACAGGGTGACAGGTCAAAAGCTCAGAGCCGCAGGAGAGGGAGCTGTACACTCAGCCCGTGCACTTGCGGCCTCCCCGCACCTTCGCCGAGATGTCCCTGTGCAGCAGCAGCACCGTCCCGACTGCCCCTCCCACTGGGACGGGACTCCAGGGGCTCCGAGTCTCTCCACGCGTCTCGCTGATGTTTGGGATTTATGCTGAGAAATGGGTACACAGGCCCATCACTTGAAACATCAGCTCATCTAGGAATTTGTCATGGAGTTGGCGGTGGGGTGGGGGGAGCATCTCACATGGGCACACATGCCAATCACGCA